>JBBMJM010124008.1:0-13629 GCA_037832705.1 Centriscus cristatus
TTCTTCTTCTTCTTCTTCTTCTTCTTCTTCTTCTTCTTCTTCTTCTTCTTCTTCTTCTTCTTCTTCTTCTTCTTCTCTCTTAGATGGGAATGACGTGTGTGTATAATACAAAATAATCATACAAATTTGACAATTTGCAGAAGACGTTTTGTGGTTGTCATATTAGACACTAGAGGGCAGCATTTCACTGTCTGTGAGCTCCACCTGCGCTCAGTCACAGACTACAAACAAGGAAGTGAACTAACCAGCAGTCTGCCGTCAAGATGGCACCAAGTGGGCTGAAAGCAGTCGTGGGAGAAAGTAAGCGACATGTGTCAACATTGTACACTTTATCCATATGTATTTCATTCAAACGATTCAAATGTCGTATTCGTAACTGTCTATCTTTAGGATAAGATAATGACGCTAAACGTCACTCCGAACACCGCTGGCGGACGGTCGTTCCTCAAAAGTTGCTTCCGGACTCCAGCTATATTGATATTATTGAAGAAAATAATGTCACTGTAAACATGTCATGACTGACGAGTAGTGGTAGTTTGTAGCATGTTTGTAGCATGTACTGACTTTGTATAGGGGGGTTGTTGTCTTGTCATGACAGAGAAACAAAGAGGAAAAGACGCAATGACTCGAAGTGTTGTGAGAAGTCTTAGCCGTATGCTAACGCTGATTGAAGCTAACATTGAAGGAAGTGCAGTAATCTTAATTATGTTTATGATGGTCGAATCTACGGCTAAATGCAGTTATTAGAAAGATTGTATTTTGATGGATTCTAAAGTCATTAGTACACATCCACCTTTAACGAAATATTGTAAATTGCCCCCAAAAGCTCAAGATACAATCATTCACTAGCCCACCTAATATTCAAGTCTATTTCTATTTGTTTATTTTCTTTCTGCTATGAAGTCAAAGTTTACATGCTAAAATACAAGTCACTTTGGTCTGTGGGCAAATGAGCCTTTTTCATACACAGAAATTGTTAGGAGAAATACTAGTCATACTCGCATGTAATCTAATGTAACATAATTCTCAGAGATGGTAATGACCTCATCCCAACACCAAACAGTTGATACAAATCATAATGATAATAATACAAATATGTAATGCTCTCACCAAACACTATATTTAACTATACTGTTAGGTAGCACCACACCTCAGCTATTGTTACTATGATGACAGTACAACTAGGCTTTTGTCTGATCCGACCCCATAATCTCTACAGCACAAGGAAGTTGCACACAACCAGCTGAGTCAGTGGTGGTAAATGTATGTGCTAAAAACATCTTCCTCCTTTTGCCTGTTATTGGAAAGTCACAGCATTTTACTTGGATGTTTCAAGTATAAATGTGAACGGATTACCTGCAATCATACTTCAAGTGCAGTTTTACCAAACGCCAATTATTGTTTTAGAAATGTTTAGTTTTCCAAATTATAGAGCTTAACTTGTATAGTTCACTGACTTGTTAAAGTTAACATGTATGTCCTTTACAGAAATTCTCAATGGTGTCATCAAGAGTGTGAAAAAGGATGGCGAGTGGAAGGTAAATGTTTCCCAGTAAGATTCAAGAAAGAGTTTCAGTTCTAACCCTCTCATATATTTTTTCAGGTTCTTATTGTCGACCACATGAGCATGCGAATTCTTTCCTCTTGTTGCAAGATGTCTGACATTTTGGCAGAGGGGGTAACCAGTAAGTGTTGAGTTATTTCATGCTTCCATAAAAAAAAATAGTGTATAATATAAAAAAACCCAAACCATAAATGCAAAAGGTCTCCTGGCCATCTCTCCCCTGATCTCCTGATCGCTTGATTCCATGCCAAGTGTCATTGGCATGATTTGGGATAAAAATAAAGGAAATTCAGTCCTAAAATCCGAGAGAGTGAACAATCATAGATTTGGACCCAGAGACATTCGAGCTGTCGTCACAGGTGTCTGGTTGTCTTCCACGTTATGCTGCTGTATTTTGTGATCTTTATCTTGAATTAATCACATCATGTTTTTTTTTTTTTTCTTTCAGTTGTAGAGGACCTCAACAAACGCAGGGAGCCCATCTCTAGTCTGGAGGCCATATATTTGATTTCACCAGTGGAGAAGGTCAGGTTTTACCAAACATCTCGGTGTTTAACTGTACAGGTGTGTCTCTTCATCATACAAAAACTTGACTTGATTTCAGTCGGTTCGGGCTCTCATCAGTGACTTCAAAGACTCGGCTTTTACGTACAAAGCAGCGCACATCTTCTTCACTGACAGTAAGGTTTTATTTTTCTATTATTTTAATCAACATTTTCAGTTGCATAACACACCACATGTTGTTGTTTTTTACATATTGTTGTTTATTTGTTTGTTTTCTTCCTTAGCTTGCCCCGATGGTCTTTTTACTGAGATCGGGAGGTCCAGAGTTGCAAAGGTCATCAAGACTTTAAAAGAGATCAATGTAGCGTTCCTGCCTTATGAGTCTCAGGTGGGGGAATTTGGCCACAGTACCTAAACCAACATGAGGAGCTTTGTTTTGGATTTGTAAAAGAATGAAATGTTTCCGTATCCTGAATGTAAACTCTAAATGATGATTGTTAAAAGAAAGAAGAAGAAGAAAACAATCAGATCAGCTACCTGATCTGTTAGATTCTGGACATGTCTATGAAGGTTCTCCAAGTCACTTTTTAGTAGCTGCTTTCCTAATTTGCATAATGAACGTATCACATAGCACAGATCAGAATAGCAACTGTAAAAAGTTCCAGGTTTCTGTTCATGAACACGATATAACCACACTGAGGCAAAACTGGATCCTTGTCATCCCCGCAGGTGTTTTCCCTGGATGACCCAACCTCCCTGTATTCATTCTACAGTTTGAAACCTGCCACAGACAGAGACAAAATGATGGAGAGTCTTGCTGAGCAGATCGCAACACTGTGTGACACACTGCAGGAATACCCTGCAATTCGATTCCGCAAGTATGTAAACCCCACAAATAGTACAGTCACAGCCAGTGTGCTGAGGCATGAAAGTTCCGATTCATCTCGCTTCCAGAGGACCAGAGGAGAACGCTCGACTGGCTGATGAGGTCTACCAGCGCCTCAATGCCCACAAAGCTGACAACCCAAGCATGGGCGAGGTTAGGACACATTCACAATGGACGTTAGAGCTGTATTCTTTCACCTCTCCCTCTTACTGTACCAGTCATACCACCAGAATTCTTCAGCAGATTCTTTTTCTTACACTGTCCTGGACTTTTTTTTTTTCTTTCTCTTTCCGTCTTTTCTGTTTGTCTCAGCTGTCATTTCCTTACTCCAGAGATGAGCTTTAACAGGCATGTATGACTGTTCTTTGCCTCCATTCATTTGCAGTGCATAGAAATCGTGTGTTGTTTTAGGATTCAAGCTTCAGGCTTGATCCTGGTTTGTGGACTGTTCCGATCGTTATTCATTTATTCTGACAGAACTACTGTTTGGTGTTAGGGTGCAGATAAGGCACGATCCCAACTACTGATTGTGGATCGAGGGCATGACCCCATCTCTCCTGTTCTACATGAGCTGACCTTTCAGGCAATGGCCTATGATTTGTTGGATATCAAACAGGATATCTATTCGTGAGTAAACCTCCCTTTCAGTCAAAGTCCTTTCACTGTACCTCTCTTCTATACTGATTTGTGTGTTTTATACTTTGTATTCCAGTTATCAGACCACCGGCATTGGGAACTCAAAAGACAAAGAGGTTCTGTTGGATGAAGACGATGAGCTATGGGTCCAGCTTCGGCATATGCACATTGCAGATGTCACCAAGTACGTCCAAGTACCACATGACCAGCAGAACTGGCCGTTGCTCCCCCCTGACGCTCGTTAATCATTATCCAAATCTGACTGTCACAGGAAAGTGACGGAGCTTCTTCGCACCTTCTGTGAGAGCAAGAGAATGTGCACTGACAATGTAAGTGTCTGTGTGTGGCCTTTCTGTCTGCTGACCAACCGTTTGCTCAGAGGTGTTTTCCACCGCAGGCCAACATCAAAGATCTCTCGCAGATGTTAAAGAAGATGCCACAGTACCAGAAGGAGCTGAGCATGGTGAGTCTGATGAAGGAAAACTACAAAAACTAGAACAAGTGGCGTTCGATCTAATTTGCCTTCATAGATTCGATGTCACGGTTCATACGACAGCTGAATAAGGAATGCTGCAGTGTCGCACCCTGAAGTTGTGTGTTCGTCCACAGTACTCTACTCACTTGCACCTCGCTGAAGCCTGCATGGAGAAATTCAAAGCCTCTCTTGATAAGCTGTGTGAAGTGGAACAGGTCAGTGAAGGGAACGATTAAAACTGTTGTGTGTTGTGACTGTATATCCTATTTACCTTTGGGGTTTGTAATGCAGGGAGGGGGCGGCGGTCATCCCATACATCCATAATTAAAAGTATAAATAGAGTTGGATAATGGACTTTTGATCCCTTAAGCACAAAGCAGACAGATATCACCACCGGACCATTACACTTCTTAGAATTTGTCTGCTCATTTGAGGATTCAAAACATCCTGTCAGCCTCTTGTTGTTTTAGCACATGGGATCCGCTGGAATATCCCCCTGTGTTTGTCACTGTCAGTAAGTATCTTAGAGAGAATGTCTGATATGGAATTACTTTGTCCCACTCACTCAGCACACTAAGTGACCTCGACATGACAGCGTATTTATTTATAACTCGCCTGGATACGTTCAAATACCACTGGCGTGATCTGGCCGTGGCTAATGGAGAATAGTAATCATAATATGGTATAAGACGCTTGTGGCCGGATGTCACCATCCGCCATGTGCAGAGATGCGGAAGAAACTGTTGCGTCATGACTGATTGAGTGTTAATGCATTTAATAACGTAAACATGTACTATTTGAATACGTAGAAGTCCTTTCAGGCTCATTGGCGTGTCTTGGCGTTATCCAGGGAGGGATGACGCCAAGGTCCAGACCAGTGTCAGGCATCGATGAGATGTTTGGATGCGTTTCCTCTCTGGGCTCTTCTGTGTCGTTATTCAAGTGCAGCCACAATCATACGGGAAATTACGAGCTGAGCATGGCTGTGTCATTATGAGAGGCGGGTGTTAATGGAGCCTTTTTGTATGAGTGAATGACTCAACTGCATTAATGGATTGTCAGCGTGTCTGAAAGCTGCCTCTTAAATCCAATGGGCATGTTTGGCTCAAAGACGGGCAGTGTGATCCAAAGAGTAATGGCTCTGTCACAGCTGGCTTCCACAGGCACGTCCGTCATCCAACCAAATACAAAATCAAAGTGAAATCTATTTCCCAGTATTCCATTGATTGTAAAAGTGTTTCTGTTGATTGGCCTCAACCAGGCTTAGTCCAAACTCAGAATAAAAGCAGAACGGGTTTTAACCATGTTAGTGTCCAAGATTGGCAAAGCTAAATATAAGTATAAAAGCCCCAACTAGTATTTGTCCTCATATGTGAGATGTTTAATGGATTACAACTGTGATCCCAAAGGTTGAATGGGGAACAGAGAACAGCATTGAAAAGACTTATTTGGGTCTCATGTAAATAAAAACCTGCACTTTCAATCCACCATCAATGTCACTGATGGTGGATTGAACTGGTGGGGGCCAAAGGCCGTCACGCATGTGCCGTCAAGAGGGCTGTTTTGGGCAGGGTGAACTGTATGACTTTTAAGATTTTATTGAAAGAATTGTGTGTCTGTGTCACGTGCACTGTGATTCAGCTGTCAGTCAAAGTGTGAGTAATATTTCACAAGTCAGTCATGTTTAACCACAGGTGTCTTCTACAGGACCTTGCAATGGGCTCCAATGCAGATGGGGAGGCACTGAAAGACGCCATGAAGAGCATTGTTCCTGTTCTCCTGAACAATGAGATTGAAACCTACGACAAAATCCGCATCATCCTACTGTTCATATTCCACAAGAAAAACGGTGGGTGCTTGTCATTACACAGTTAGGAATCTTGGAATCAGCCCGTTTCCTCATTGAACTCAGGTTTTTATCCACCTAGGCATCGGGGAGGAGAGCCTCGCCAAGCTCATCCAGCATGCCAACATCCAGACAGACAGCAGCATCATCACCAACCTGCAGAACCTGGGCTGTAATATCATAGCAAAGGTAAGAGTGATTGTTTGCACTGTGCATGTATCTGCCTTCATATTTATCTTTGACATTGTTTGTTTCTAGGGTCGAAATGCTGGAAAAACGCTGCCGGAGCGTAAAGAGCGCACAGAGACCACTTATCAGCTCTCTAGATGGACGCCCACCATCAAAGATGTCATGGAGGTATTAACACCAAAGTTAGTTCTACATTTAGTTTGCAGACCTGCTCAGTTTGACACTGTACCTGCGACTCTCGCCCCAGAATGCCATAGACAACAAACTGGACAAAACGTTGTGGCCATACATCTCAGATCCTGCTCCCATCAATACAACCCAGACCGCCGTCAGGTGGGTGCTCGAGCCTCTTCATCTCCTCACCTTCTCGGTGTGTCTATAACGACGTCATACACAGGGAATTGTGTTTTTTTAAAAGGAAAATCCAAGCCATGATAAAATAAATAAACACTTTTATCCCTGTAACTAAGTCCTGGGCAAAGAGGGTCTGAGTTGAAATTATGACAGTTCTCTCTAATCCCTTTGGGGAATTCCCATCATGATTCTGCTGCAGCTCTGACCGACCTGAACTCATCATCTGAGTGATGAGCAGCATGTGTGTCCTCTTTTAGTAAAGTGTACTGTCCAGACTGAGACTGAGATCATGACGTGTAAACACATGAACATGTAACGTGAAGACACGTTCATTTGTTGTTTGAATCCTTTCACAGTAGTGCCCGATTTGGACACTGGCACAAAAACAAGTCACCAACAGAATATCGCTCTGGCCCTCGTCTTATTATTTTTGTGATCGGTGGGGTAACCTACTCAGAGATGCGCTCTGCTTACGAAGTCACTCGAGCCACTGATGGGAAATGGGAAGTGCTGATTGGTAAGTCGGGTTTTTTGCACCATCTTTTAGTTTTCTGGACAATGTGACATTCTCGCGTTGAATCATTTTGCTCCTCACAGGGTCTTCTCACATCCTGACTCCAACCAGCTTCCTTGATGACCTCAAGAGTCTGGACCAAGTTCCTAATCCCGATTGTTAAGTAGTTAGTTGCTGTACAGGGAGTAGCACACTGAAATGAGTCTTTAGAGTTGTTTAGTTGTCAACATCTGAAGTGAAGCATGAAGAGAAATTTTAGATGTCGATGAAGGGCAACGATGCTGTATTTTATTCTAGAATATTCCTTTTATTGTTTGCTGTGAACTTCTCTCTGTGCACTTCTGTGAGTTAATGTGAGTGAAAGATGTTTCATCAGAATGAAGACATTGATATATTGATACATTGATTTTGTTTTTCATATATGTATATTCTTTAATTAGTCTTTATACTACTTCGTCATTGTCACTTAACTGAATCATCTCACCCTTGAAATCTAATCTTATTCAAGTTTAATATAGATGTAAATAAGCCAGTAATTATTGGTGTTTATATTATATCCAGTGACATGTTTTGATCATTAATAGGTACTTTTTCCTCCTTCATCAGTTAGATTTAATCTCAACTGTTTGTATGAAATTAAATCGTGCACCTTCTAATTTACTTTAATATATTGTTGGGAACAAGTGTGGTGGGTGTTTGTTTCTCTGTCGTTAAAAATGAGGAATAAAAGAAACATATGTGCTGTAATTCTTTCTTGGTTGTTTTAACCAATACTTCTGACACAAAACACTGCAGTAGATGCGACTTTACTGCTTTGTAATGGACCCAGGACTCCAGACCCCAATCACAAATCAAACCTGAAATTCATGGAGGGAAGTTTAAAGTGTGTAAATTGCGTAGTTTGCGTAGTTTGCTGATTCCCACGGCCCATGGACTCTAGCTGTCGACAACTCCAAATAAACAATGTCTAAACACATCAGGACCCATCCCCGAAGAAGGTGAACGTGGGGGCTTCCAGCGTGTGGCGAGTATGTTTTTCCCAGCATTAAGTCCAGCCAACAATGCCCTCCTCTTGTCCAGTGTCACATCAGATCTGACAGATCTGTTTTTTTATCAACCAGTCATGTATGTACTCTGGACCGCTGATGGATGTTCAGCGTGTTGTCCCACAGGTTTCACAGGTAAGTGTAGTAACCTGGACATATGCTGGTCAGGAGAGTGACAATGTGGGGACTTAGAAACGTACATGCCAACTTTGAATAGAGTGTTAAGTCAAAAGGGAGAATGTATACCTATCAGTGAAAAAGATCATCCTTCTCCATGCTGGGGATTACGTTTTCATCTGGGATTACAGATGGTAATATTAAGAACGGGACACTGGCTGGGGTCTTAATGGTGATGGGTTAATACTCCGGACTTAACTCGATTTAAAAGCCTTCAGCCAGGCCATATCCATTAAACCTTTGGCGGAACATCAAGCCGGATCATACTTTCCATGGCGCACACAGATTCTGTTCAAGTATTGGTATTCAATAAATATTGAATGGAGTCTGCAGGGAGTCATTCTGGGCAACTTTTGTGACCTTTCACCTTTTTAATTCAAGTGTCAAATTTTCATTCAGGGACTGTTCTTCATGGTTTTTGTCTGATGATGGCAGCTGCCGAAGTGGATGCATCAGATGCTGCTGACACTATGCTGGTAGGACCTCTTCTTTCTCAGGTCTGTTCCATGAGATACCACGTTTGTGACCAGTGGCTTGTTTTCAGTACACTGGTGCATTTTAGATGCCTACTTGCAGACTTCTCCAAAACAAGTAAATTGTAAAGTTTTAATGTATGCTTATCCATACATGTGTATCATGTTGATAATTTAGTCCCCTTAGTCCAGAACTGTTCATACTTGTTCATTCTTCTAACCTATAGGATACTTCTGAACAAGACAAGATGCTCAACATAATGACTTATTCACAGCGTGGACGAATCGAGGAACAGCGTTGCGCCTTGAGTCCTTCTAGAACTCCAACAGGTTTTGAATAAAGACACAAAGCCCATATTGATTGTCTCCTCGACTATGTTCATTCTTGATTGTTTTCTGATTCTCCCCACAGGTTCAAACAGGTTCTCCAATGCTTCAGGCAACACGCAGGGACGAGACCTTGATGACCGTTTGGTTTTATCAGAGTCCACCTACCAGGTTCTGGACACAGCTACCTGCACAGACTGTCAGATAAAGTAGAGAAGAAGATAAAGTATCTAATACCTATTTAAAATATGTGATTTTCCCCCCAGGAACCAGGAGCAAACAATCATCGTTACGGCTCAGCACCTGAGATCTCTTTGACGGAAAGTACTCCAGATCTGAATCGGAAGCTGCTGTTAGTGCCAGCCAACCATTTACAAGTTCCATTGCACTACAGTCCCTCCACTTCCACGAAGGTCTGTTGTAGTGATAATATATAATCTGCATAATAGCAGTAGTAACAACAACAACAACAACAACAATAATAATAAAAACCTTTGGTTTTCTGGTATGATTTGTTCAGCTGACCATAATTTATGGTTGTACGGAGCTAAAAGTTCTTAAATGTAGTCTGAGGCCAAAGCATAATCCTGCTCTGTGAATTCATGTGGTTACACTGTTAACAGATTTATTCCAAACTTTCTCGATGTTTACATCATGTTATTGTCAATTAGGCAGATTCACCTGAAGAGGAGGAGAGGTTCATGAAGTTTATCAGCCACAGCCAACGTGGACGCATGGAAGACCAGCGTTGTTCCTTGGATCCTTCCAGGAGTGCTCCTTCTTCCCCCAAACACCCAGACAAAAAGGCTGCTGCAAGTTTGTCAAACACAGGTTAATAAGAAATATCTCTGGAGATGATTCCGCCTCGTCTGCAATTTCCTCCTGACTGATCCATGCTGAGACAAACGCTCTTTCATGGTTCATGAATTAATTATTACCGTCGTTTCATCCTTTAGATTCTGAAAAGTTCTTCAGCCTGTTGGCCAACACTCAGAGCCGACGCCTTGATGATCAGCGGGTATCGCTTCCCACCTTACCAGGACTCCAGAATGAAAGTCCAAAACCTGCGTCAGGAGGAGATTCCGGCTACTTGTGCTATATGGTGTCTAAAGTTCAGGTTAGTCGATTGAATTTACTTTCCAATCCAACGTTTTTTAGATTTGTAACTATGGTGAATGAGAGTTTTGACTTTAATTCCTATTTACATTACATTCATCTAAATGAACAAACGGTATTATCCTGCTAAATACAATCCCTCCTTTTCACTAATTCATATAGTTCACAAATTCTGATTCAGTTACTGAAAAGTGTGATGTTTGTAAAACAGACCTTGAACTGTTTTAATTTAGTGTTTCTTGATCATTAATTCCTTTTCAGGGTTCTAGAATGGATGACCAAAGGTGCTCCCTACCGCA
The DNA here is from genome assembly GCA_037832705.1 of Centriscus cristatus. NCBI lineage: Eukaryota > Metazoa > Chordata > Actinopteri > Syngnathiformes > Centriscidae > Centriscus > Centriscus cristatus. Next base: position 10,407 of record JBBMJM010124008.1, read on the forward strand.
AATCTCAACATCTGAGCGTGGGACTTCACCAAAAGTGGATAAGTCTGTCGCGGGGACAGGACCTCCACGTTCAGCCTCCTTCAGCCCCAGCTCAGACATCGAACGCCCAGTGAGCAAAGACAAAGCATCTCCAAAAAGGGTATATATACAAGTCTCTTCTCTTTACCAAGGAGGAAATGATGTTTAAATTAACATTGAGATTATTGGCATCAAATATTGCACACACTCTGTCTCTGTCTTTACCTCTCCAGATCCTTACTTCATCGGAAGAGAAAGGTTTTCTCACCTTAATGAGTCATGCCCAGCGTGGGCGAATGGATGAACAACGATGTGTCTTAAATCTTAGTCCAAGTCCAAGTCCAAAGTCCACACCCAAACACCAGTCCACTCAGGACACAGCGCCCAACGGTTTGAGCTTTGGAGTTTTTGTTTCACATCTACAAGTCAGTTCTCCATAACAAATGTTTGCATGCAATTTCTATGGTGCTCTTTGGTACCCCCAGGCCCAGATGCTGAGAAGCTTTTCAGCCTGTTGGCAAATTCTGCTGGCAGGCGGCTTGACGATCAGCGAGTGTCTCTTCCTTCATTGCCTGGGATACAGAATGGAGGCACATCAGCTGCTGCAGAGAAGGATGCAAGTTACTTGTGTTACATGGTCTCCAAATTGCAGGTTAGTCTCAAGTCCAGCACATTGTGGAGAGGTGGTTTTGTTTTGACCTACAAAGTGTTCACACATTCAAGTGTGAGTGCAAGATATATACAAACCATCCATGTATCTGTGATTCCACTCACAGGGCTCGAGGATGGATGAACAGAGATGTTCTGCACCCCACATCCTACAAAACACAGGTACCCCATCACCTCAGCGCAAAGACCAGCGCACTGCAGACACATCTGATAAACCTGTCAGAAGGTCAGGCTCCCTGAACCGAGCCAAAACCGACCAACAGAAGCAGGTGATCCATAGGACTTCTCTCCACCACCTACAAAGAAAACATCGTTGATTCGCTTCGTCTTCAATTGCTTAACATTGATTTTCTATCTATAAATCCTTGCTAGGAGGCATTTACAGCGGCTCAGGAGAACTTCTTTAAAATGGTCAGCAATGCGCAAGGTGCACGCATGGAGGACCAGCGCTGCTCTTTACAGCCAAGTAGAAGCACACCCGCCACCCCCACACACAATGACAGTTCTTCCAATAAACCCTCAGGTCAGGAGAAAAACACCCGGGGCATGTCAAGTATGTCTTCTGTCTTGGTGACATCACATAAATAACTCGTGACACCCTGACAGGTGCAGAGGCCGATGCGTTATTCAAAGCCATCGCCTCTAGTCAGGGTCGACGATTGGATGATCAGCGCGTCACGCTTCCTGTCCTGCCAGGGATCGGAGGAAATTCTGGAGGAAAGGAAAATCCAAGTCATACAAAAGCTGGATACCCAGTAGGTTACTCAGTGTTTAAACAAATGAAGACCGTAACCTCCCAACTTCTGTGGTATGGAGGACGTGAAGAATAGTTCACCTGTTATAAGTTAGAATTCATATGTTATACACTGTAAAAACAGAGAATACGTTTTCTCTCAAGGTTTATTTATACCTTTTGTTTTTTTATGTTTGGAACTAAAATATGGTGATGTTTAAATGGATAGATGTCGAATATGCAGCAATTATTCAAGTTTTGTTTTTCATTTCTTCTCTGTAAGGCTTCTACACCTCGAATCACTGTGGCTGAAAGTACACCAACAACACCACGGAAGAACTGCTCCAGACCTGCTTCTCCGTCACAAGTTGCCTATGAAGAACCTGGCGCCCCCTGTGGCCTGCCCAAGTCTGCTTCCTTTAGCCCGGAGACAGAATATCAGAAGACGCTAAACACCCAAGGACAGGTAACCTCATTTACTTCTGCTCACGTTATGGTCTGCAGCTGACAAACAGGAATGAGTGGAGGATGAGAAGAGCCTCTCTGGCATGTCTAACAATAACATGTCCTTGCCCAGGTGACAGTGAAGGTGTCCATGAGCTTCACACCACAGCTGGTATACAGTCAACAAATGAAAATATTTCACAACGATGTGATCGTTATGTGTACTCACCCGTCTCTTGCTCCCCCGCCATGTATAGGGACATAAGACCTTTGAACAGCCCTGCACATTCCCAGAAGTCTTCCTCACTCTAGGAGCTCCAGGAGATAATCTTCTGATCCCTCTAAGTCCAGCACCTGGGAGGCCACTTTCTTTCAACTTAAATCTTATCCCAAAAGAAGACGTCAAGTCCAAACAGTGCTCTCCAAGCCGTGCAAGTCCAAGAAAGTCACACTCCAGGCCGTCATCCCCCAACCCAAGAGCCGCCAAAAAATCACATCACGTGACATCATATCCACACGAAAAGGGGAAGCCTGTGACAGGTTCCATCAGCCCGAACGAGGACTGCTTCTCTCTGATTGAGAAGGTTCACACAGCCCACCTGCAAAGGACGATGGTGCAAGGAGGGCAAAAATCCAACGGTGACCCCGGGAGAGGAAGAGAAAAGGGGGATCAAGGGAGGGGGAAGGGGCATGGAAAGTGAGATGTATGGTAAATGTAAATGTCTTGACATGTAGAGTCAGTAATTGGTAAGAAAATTATTTACCTCCTTATCATGAACCTGTATTTGTAACCCCCGCCCCCCCAAAGAAATTAGAAGCTATTTTCTCAGTAGAATTCCAGTTTGCTGTCAATTTATTCAGAGAACAGATTTGTCTTTGTTTTCTTTGCTATTTAATGCCTCCATAGATGTACATGTGCATTTGTTTCAAGCTCAGTTGTGTGACAATTCATTGCATTTCATGTACCCAAAGAGATGAAGAAGGTCAGATTGAACTTGTAAATCTAGTCTATGAAACAAAAAAAGAAAGTGAAACAACGGTAAAACAGCAATAAAGAGTGAAATGACTAAATTCTGTCTATCCGCAGTTGTTTACTTGCATTTGAGCATTTATTTATTATCCCTGTTTAGCCATTTTGTGAGACGATGAAACCACCAGGATTGCAGGTGACCCTACCACCCATCCCACAGCCTCTTCAGCCTGCTGCCATCGGGGAGGAGACTGTTTCTTCCACCACCAGGGAGTCAGGAGACTCAACTCCCTCCCTCCCTCCCCTGCCTACCACAGACAATAACGTCACCCATCCTCTACTCCCCCACAGCAATTGACATCCTGTCACCTGTCCTGTCCATCCTACTC
>JBBMJM010124019.1:0-13628 GCA_037832705.1 Centriscus cristatus
AACAGGTCCAACTTCCATCATCACATAACACAGCTCTAGTGTCACCAGCATGTTATATGGATATTATATAGATATTTGGGCTTAAACATGAGAGGAAGTGGAGGAGAGAACTATAACCTTTAAGCAGAACATGAACATCAGCTGGTGGACAAACCGTAATATAACGATGTTTGGAAATGACCTCAAATGAATCTTCAGCATTTGTCTGCTGACGTATCTTGTAACTTACTGTATTAGCTGACGACAATATTGCAGCGAGCTCAGTGTGTTGAGCTGGATGATTTATGGGAAGGACTTGAGTCAAAACCAAGGTCAAATGACCTACAGTGTGTGCTGCAGTCGAGTTGGGGATCATAGAGAGGTGCATGTTGGGACACTGAACATGTGATGTATACACTTCTACTAGATCACATCCCATAACTGCAGATGATTTTTTTTTTTCAAAAACAACAATGACAATAACACTCAGCCACAGAGGGAACGTGAGACAAATCAGATGTGATCGTCAGTCCTGATAGCGGGTTTATTCGGACTACTTGAGACCTGCTGATGAGGTGTGTGATGTTCACTCTGCCAGTGAGCGGGTCATTACTTAATGTTCTCTAGAGCAGCTGGTATTTGACGTACTTGGAGCTGAGAAAACTGATTCAGTGGTTTGGCTGGCTCGCTACCGCTGCAGTGAGAGTATCTCCAGCATCTTCCACCTCCCTCAGGGGAGCCCGCCCCATTTAGAGTGAGTTATAGAGTACACAGCTCATTATTCACAATAGCTGGACAGAAACATCCCCATATGTAGTCTACATCTGAACATGCAAAAAAAGCAAAAACGCTTCACTGAGCTCTGAAGGGATGAAAGATGAGATTATAAAGCAGGGATACTCTGCACGCTCAACATTATATGTCTTAATTCATCATGTGTTCATCATATACCTGCTTGAAATTGTTATTATTGTTACATCAGCAAAAGTTTGTGCTGTGTCTGAGAATTGGGCAATTATGATGACACAAGATTATTATTGTTACCATCTGATTTCACGGATCACAACCGGGCTTCTGTTGCATGTAGGATTGTGAGGATTATTACACTTTAGCATCAAATAACTAAACGAAATGAAACAGAGAGAGCCATGTATATCAATGTCAACATCGGGACATCTTTCTAAAAGAACGACATGAAAAACGTTTTTGTGCACTTTTGCAATGCTGCAACCAGCCACAAGGGGGCGTTTTGTGGCAATTTTCACAAAGCTACAAAATCCCTCTGATAAAGAGTACTACTTTAATCATTGCGAAGTATTTTCATTAATATATTGATGATGATGACGATGATAATGATGATGATGATGATGACACATAAAAAAAGTTTATTTGCACACTGCATCACAATTAGTTGGTTACCTGTGATGGATTATTCTATCATGTTTGTATTATAAGCTGCTGGTGAGTCTACTACCTGATCGTGATCTGGAATTTTTTTTCGAATGAGTCCATCATATAATTTCCTCAAACAGAAGACTTAAGTAACAGGTTTCTGATGCAGTCAATTATGTTGACCAGGAAGCCATGCAAGCATTTCCTAATGAAACGATCTCACTGAAGAGAGAAAACAGAGAATACTTGTCATACACCTCTAAAAAAATAATAAAAAAAACTCTGCCAACAAAAACTGACCACTACCGACAGACTGAAATTATTCCAAGTTAATTTAAGTGGTCAATGGGCGAAGTTGCTTCATTTATTCATCCCAGTTCTTTGTGTTGCATCACTTTGCTGAGACTTGTGACTCGTGCTTCACTCACCGTCTTCAGAGAGTAAGAAATGGAAAAAAGGCCAGCACCGTCCAGTCTGAAAGATGTATTCCTCTTCTGTTTGCCTAAGGTTTCTTCTGCTGTTTTACTGAGGTTTTGGAAACTTTTTAAAACGTATTTTTAAAGTGTATCCTACTTGAGAGAGACAGCTTCTCCCTCCCTGAAGGGCTCCGTACCCACACCCTTCCATAAAACCTGGCAGCCGTTTCCAATATACGTACACTGATGCTTTAACTACTGAAGCTGAATGACTCCCTGAGTCGTGAGTTAATTTGATGCATTTGTTTGGTTGTTTGTATGTCATCAAAGTCAATCTTATTTCTATACTTATTGTCATGCATTTGTGTTCTTTTTCTTTCCTTGTGCATGCATGTCTTAGTGCTTGACCTCTGTTTTTAATGGTTGTTTAAAGAATCGTGTGAGTGTGTGCAGGCAAATTCAGTTTGGATGTCTTTCTTACCTGAGTTTTTTTATATATATTTGTATATGTATGTTTTGTATCCATCCCACAGAAAATGAATGAAAACATCCAGCATCAGTCTTTCAGTGGGGAGAGGACAAGGGTTGTTGTTTGTCCTATAGACTGTCAAATCCTTTGAGGCAGAAATGTGATGTCCAACTCACATCCCTGACATCATGAGCACAAACAACCGGTAAAAATAACCACTTACTTTGTGTCCTCTTGCCAAAGTTTTTTTTTTTTCCCAAGCAATATTGTCAATAATTGATGAGTCTTTGCATCAAGCATCTGCAGAAACATCCTTTCACAGACGAGGCTGTAGTGGGAATCCCCTACAAGGCCTCGACTGCACGCTATCTGGACTTACGTTTCAGAGAGGTTGAAGACCTTCTGGGAATCCCCACTCAAAATGCGGTATGTGATCTGATCGTTTTCTCTGTCTGTGGCCTAGAGGAGATAAGAAAAGGTACAAGCTTCAAGGTCATATTGACTAAAGCTGAAGCATAAGACATAAATACGTTGAGAGCAAAGGAAGGAATGTGAGTGTTATGCTTCAGATTAAAATGTCAATGTCAAACAGCAAGTTGCTTGCGTCGAGTTGACCCGTGATCAGGATAAAACATGTGCAGCATGTCCTGTCAATCACTTTTTTTCCACGTGTCTGGTCCTTCTCACCTGCAGATTGAGCAGAATAGCTCCTATCCTCATGGCTTCACTCACTTCCAGGCTGTAGGTGGGGAGAGGGAAGCGTGGGGGGCTCTGATTGTTGGGTGGTAAAACTTCAATATAGACTGTAGTGATGGAGCTCCTGACAAGAAGGAAACACAACGGCTGCGTCACGTTCATCATGGCAGCGTTTTAACTCCTAACACGCTTGATTGAATATAAAATCCTTGAAGAAATAGAGTGTTTAAAACCGCGATGAGTCAATGGAGACAATGTGTGGAGAGAGTGAAAGGAATCTGATATCTCTGTAGGTGGGAGATTACTGTACCTCCTCTGAGTCTCTGGCGCGTTGTCAGAAGCCTTCACAGTCAGTGCATACGATCGTCCAACGGTTAAAGTCACACCCGGCGCCACCGTGATGCGTCCCGTGCGATTACTGATGATGAAATCTCCCTGAGCTCCAGCTAGAATCTCATAGGTCACCAAACCGTTCAGTCCCTCATCCGCATCTGCTGCTGTTAACTGGAGAGAAATGGGACACGTTATGCAAATTCTGCATTTGTATTTCTTGCATTAGTTCCAGGAGTTTTACTCAGCTGCCAGGATCGTTCCCAGTAAACCAGCGAAGAGGTAAATATTTCTCCATGGAGATTTATGCGTCACTTGAGTTGACTTGGCTGCTTAGAATTAATTTTATGGCTTATTATTATCTAACAGCATCGCAACCTTTCCACTGACAAATAGATGAAATTTAGCTGAGACTTTAAACACTGTAGACTTCTTCAACTGGATAAAATTTTCTCACTGAGAGGTTCTTAAACACGTTTGTTACTGATTGTGTTATGCGGCAGCAGCCACTTCCATTAAGGCAATTATTTAGGGCATCCCACTGCTAGTAAGTGTGAGCTTTAGTTGGCTCCAAATCTTTTGCGGCATAAAAGTTTAATCGAAACCACACAGACTTCGTTTTTCATGCTCCTGACGTTGGAGTAAAAGCTGTTGCATCAAATAAACAGCAGCCTCCTCGGGGTCCTGCGGCTCTAATAAACAGCTTATGAAAAGCGGTTATGCGGTCATACCAAACACTCGACGACCTCCTGGCCTCATTTTGGAAGGGCAAACCAGTGGTTTTAAGACAGATTAAGGGTGACCTTTCAGAGTCTGACATTTTTGGAGAGGCTGCGCTAAGAGGACCGATCAAATGAAAGACAAACGATCATGGTCAGACTACTTAATGAGAGACAATGAAATGATGGAACTCCCCGCATTAATAGATTTAGCAGAATGAGGTTAGGGCCTTTTTATAAGACTGTGTGAATGAGAAGAATGCCCTTGGCTATGTGCTGCATGTTTGTATACAGAGGCATTGGGCAAAATGATGAACAAAATGATGACATTTAAAGCCAGTGCACTAATGGAATCAGGGGGGGGAAAAAAGTCCCTAATCCACAAAATAATCAAAATAAAACAACAAGTAATCCTGTTTAAAACATTCAAATGAATCAAATCATTTCTGCACATTATTCTAAGAAAGGGCTGGCAACGCAGCAGCTTTATTTTTCTCCTGCAGCAGGAGTGGAGCGCCATCAGCCGCGCAGCCCCTCTGTCTGTTTGCTTTGCAGTAAACGATGATTCAACTGACATTCCGGTCAGGCTGCACGCCAGCCCCATTTTTCACATTCAAGCCCTTTCATAACCAAAGGTGTGACAGCGGCCAAATGTTACCGTGTGTCTTCACAGAAATTCTGCTCAGTCATTTGAAACAGGGATGGTGACAATCTGACCAAATGTGCTCAACTCTCCCCCGAATGTGCCGGTGATGTGAACATTGCTCCTTGTACTTGTGATACAACTGCGCCTCGATCGCAGAACATCACGCCGCAAAGATGAATAAACGGTCGTGATGAATACCGACAGCGCTGTGATGAATGAACTGCAAGTCATGAAAGCAGGTGAATTTGTGGCTAAAAGGTTGCTTGTGCGCTGAGGAGCGAGGGAAACATTTCTGACTTGTCTCTCATGAGTACAGCTGAGAGGATGGGAATTGTTGCGGGCGTTTGCCTGTCAACACAATGCACTCGTGAATATGGGAGCATGGGAGAAAGATGAGATTCTGTCTGATGGGGGCAAATGTGGAGCGTGAAATAAATGCAAGAAAAAAAAAGAAAAAAGCGACGATTAATCACCTGTAGTACCGTCTCCCCCGGTTGCATGTCTGTGAAGACCTCGACGCTGTAGGACACCTCGGCAAATGTGGGTGTGTTGTCATTGGCATCGATCACTAAGATATTGACAGTGACTGGGCCGCTCTGCTGGACACCATCTGATGCAACCATCTGTGAAGACAAGACAGACGCACACATATTTCAAGCAAACAAAACCTTTTTTTTTTCTTTTTGCCAGAAAGGAATCAGAGCGTGAGTTTCATGCTCTTTTATTGGACACCGTGTCAAATGGCTGCAATGTTACGGTCGCTAGTCGCTTCACTCGGTTGTTGGTTCATTTTTCATTCCCTCAATGTCAGAAAAGCCTTTTAAAGAGGAGGACACTTGTGTAAAACTTGCCTAAAGGACAGTTTACAAATTGAGCAAACACCACTTCTTTGTCGCAACTCAAATATTAAGCAAAGCTGGAGGAAAATGAAATGCAGGAGAAGTATGATGTAAAAAAACAACAATGGCAGCAGCATGAAATACACGCCTCTGTGGGGGAAAATTGGTTATCCTCCAGAATTTGCACGCAGTGCTGAAATGGAAATGATACGAGTTGCTGGGTAGGCCGTACATCAGCAGGGATACTTTAGCAGCAGCTAAACATTCAAACATTCACAGTGAAAGTGTTGTTCTCCCGCCAGCCCCAGGGGAAGGATGCCAAGCAATTTTTGAAAGCCAAGGAGGAAAAACGGATTTGGATTTACTGAGTCATCGCAACTGCTAGTATATATACACCCCATGACTATGTGCCAGTCCCGACACGTGGCTTCATGGACACAACACACAGATGTAAACAGTGCTCCCTCTTCTCTCTCTGTGTAGTAATGCAGTTATCGTTTGAATAGTCTTTAAACGAATAAACTCTCAGCATGACCCAGGTGTCCTTGCGTGCGCTCACACTGTCGGATAATTACAGGTGGGGTGACATTCTGTCTCTTCCTTCGGATCAACTCATCTATTGATTTCATTGTTCTCACTCATGTCCATGTCAGATTTAGTGAATAATGCCAAACGAAAACAAGTACGAAAGCAGCGATGGGATTATAGCTGCGAATAGCTTGAAACAGATGAAAGGAAACGACTCGAGGCCTTTTTCATTTTCACCGCAGCATCTCCCTGAAGCAGTCTGCCCTGTGACCAATGAGAGCACAGGTTTTTTTTCTGCATGACATGTGTTTATGACTTGAAATACTGTTTAATGCTGCCATGTGAACATGAACAAGCAAACCGAAGGTCATCGTATTGAATCCCCTGAACCACGACACGCAAACATGTGTTTTACGCAACGAAACAAGTGATTTTAATTAAGACAAGCAAATAAAGAAATGTTGCTGAGCAACAACTAAAGGCATAACACTACAGTACAGTTTCTAGATGACAATATTGGCGCTGCACTGAACCTTAATTTTCAGAATATTTCAGCCAACATAGAAGGCAATTTAACTTTATTATTAATATTTAAAAACTGAAAATATTTTGTTGCTTACCCAAACTTTTCTATCAGGGTTTGTTGATAATATCATAAATAATTTATTACCAATTTATTATTTATTTGTCAAATACAAACTCCTATTCTGTATATAAATGTAGAAAAACAAGTTCTTTTAAAGTACTTTAAATTGAAACTGAAACTGCATTGCTAAGGTGCAGTACCTTCAAAGGCCTTTTGGGGGCCAAAGTTCAGAGAATTTAAAGAGGTGTGAACATAAATGTATACATTTGAGTGGACAGACCAAATTAATTCTTTGGGATTTGACGACTGATAAAGGTCACATTGTTCTGGAAATGTCAGGTCAGCTTTGTGTCCACACCTGCCTCTTGGTATCGTTAACCTGTGACCTCCATTACTATACAAACAACAGGAGATGTAGGTCACAGGGCCACGGCGCTACTGCAGAGAGGAGCGTACCGTAAACGTGTAGACCATCTGCCTCTCCCGGTCCACAGGTTTGACCAGCCTCAGGTAGCGTATTATCCCAGCTGGGGTCAAGCTGAAGACCGTGGTGTAGTCATCCTGGGTTATCCTCACCATAGGGTCCTTTGTCTTCCGACAGAAAGATATAGAAAAAGAAACATGTTACCATGGCAACGTGCATGTAGCCATATTTCCAAGGTGGTAGATGTGGGGCGAAAGGAAACTATCAAACAGCAGATTCTGATCTGCCCAAGAGTTCAAAAAGTAATCTGCTGGCTGGTTCCTCATCTGTCTTCTGAAAACAGCAGAGATGAAGCTGAGGGATAAAATATCATAACATCCATAACAGGAGGAGGATGGCCAGTCCTGAAATAAAGAAACAATGAAAAAAACAAGCACTGGTCTCGACCTTTGTCATCCTCGATGTGTGCAGGAGACTCTCTGAAGAAGACAATGGATGAAATTGGTCTGTATGTCCGATTTGCCTGCACCAGCGAGGTATTAAAACCTTTAAAAGAAGGACACTGAGTGCTGCTGCTAATGAACACGTTCCGCTGTTAGTTATTGTTCACAAGGAGCAATTCATCAATGATATGTGGACAGTTTGGATCATTACTGTGGTGAGACTGCGAAAAAAAAGGAACCTCAAGTTCATTGTGGTAATTTGTGTCTTCGATTGACGTCCATCATTGAGCCGTGTTAAGAGAGTTTGGTAAACATAATGACTGGGTGGCTCATTGATTTTTTTTATCTCTGTTCCCACTTTGATTTGTTAATCTTCTCCAAAGACTGAGTAAGTAGATATGTCGGAAGCCGAACTTGGTCATGTCTCTGCTTTTCAAACAATGGAGAAAAAAGAAACATTCACGAAACAGCAAACAGGGCGGAGAATGTTAAGAATTTGGTGGCCCAGCACCACAAATAAGTGTCAAAACACTTTCACACACACAAATCTACTGCATCTGCATTTCAGTCACAGCACAGCATATCACACTGACAAGAAACTTGCCAATACTGGAGACGTGCTTAATATTTCAAAGTGTATATCCAGAATATCTCCGGCAGCGTTTCTCACAAACATGCATGCATTCAGAGTAAGGATGTCCTGAGTCAGCTTACATCTGGGCCAGCGTCAACTTCCTTCTCACTGTCATCACACGGCAAACACAGCCTTTCCTGATATCCGAGGCCCAACATTTGCACAGTCTTTTCGATGAGATCTCATGTCCAGATAGTAAGAGCCCAAATGCAGAGTGAATTAAAATGGTTAAGAGGTAAATTCCCCAAATTGATTCAGGTTTACTGATATAATGTAGCCTTGCTTTAGGCCATTAGCCTGTGCACAGACACAGCATAGCTGCAATATGCATGAAAACATAAATATTGGATTACACTTGGTATCAGAATTTATGAGCTCAGGTTGAAGATTAGCAGCTTAACACAGGACATCCGTATATTACACTCCGCGTGTGTCATTTTCTCTCAGAGCACCCTTTACCTACAGGTATATCACCCGGAGCCAGCTACAGGGGAAATACAGCAGAACATTATGCAGGGGTGTTTTACATTCTGACAACATAAAAACGTGAATAAATGTTCTCTAGTCCATTTTCATTAGTGCACTCCATCTACTTTGTGCTGTGTGCATGGGTGGATATGTGTAAAGTATAAAGATTCTCCCCGCTACCTCCTCAATGTCATTATCCAAAGCGATGATTTCCAGAGGGGCAGTGAGGTTGGCGCTGGCTGATATAGTCGTACCCACCGGGGAGGACTCACTCACGTAGCCCTGATAGGTAGCAAACTGGAAATATGGAGCCTGGTTGTTTTCATCCAGGATTTCTATTATGAGGTCAGCGTAGGCTGGGAGGGGATGACCGTTGTCCTGCTCAGCCTTAAAGGGGAGAAGAAAAACAACAGAATAAATCAATATACGCTCTACAGGAAGTACCGTGCATGTCAGGTTTAATACAGCTGTATCATACGAAACCAACATCTATCTAATCTATTAACAGATAATTTCAATCAGAATAAAATTGGCCTCAGGAAGTACACAGGTGTAAAAGCATATTGTACATGACATACTACCAACTCATTCAGTCTTCAGTCTGCTAGTATTTTCATGCAAATCTGCATGATTTCGCTGGAGCATGACAACCATCCCTTTGCACACTGTGGTCGATCAGCCAGCCTGTTCCTGATCCGATGCACGACAACTCAACCTGCACAAACATCTAAAGAAGCTCAGCTTTAAGTTGCAGTGGAGTGAGACCAAACCAAATGAATGCGGTTTGGTGAGAGTGTCACTGCAAACCTCCTTTAGCGGGATTTCCTCCCACACCAGGATACTTCGGGGACATTAAAGCTTTGAAAATCCAGATGAGAGGGGGAGTGAGGCCACATCAGTTTGAGCCATGACCTGGAACTGATTCTGCACATTAACTCAATTTCACCAGGCTTGTGTTGCAAAGTGTCGATTGTAGAAGAAGAATATAGTTTTACTGCCAAACGGTGGAGTTCAGGGGCCAAAAACGGTTTATTTATGTCAGCGCATGCCTGTGTATGTACAAACTGTTTCACTTCTGAAGCACAAAGTTGACTTTCCCTGCACTTCTTATCACCACGACAGGAGGATTTCAGACTCAATAAAGAACACCCACATTGTTCTGACCCCAAATGATGTGCTCACACAAACAGCTGAGGATAAATTCCAGCCATTGACAGACAAGTGGATTTGATGTACATTCTCTTCTCGGAATTTAAAAAAAAAAAGAAAAGAAAAAAAGATAAAGCAGGCTTACAGTGCTCCCTGGTGATTTTTCTTAGCGTTGGGCCTTTTTCTATGAGGCAGTGCTAAATGACCCACTGCAACAACACACCCACTGCACACACACTGCAAACAAGGTCACTCTATGAGCCACCCACAGTTGCTCCATCATTTCCTCTCCTAACACAGAAAAGCAATTCAATTAGCCCCTTTTCATAGAAATGACTGCACATCAATAGATTTGTTTTAAAATGTGTTTCAGACCATGCAACTTATTCAGGTGTGTGGATTGTATCCTCATTCTGCTGAATCGCAGCACTGCCGGTACCAAAGCCCAGTTCTCCTTCTCCCTTTCTCGTAGTTCAAATGAAATACTTCCTCAATCTCGCTGTCATACAGGTAGATAAGGCAGCTACTGTCATCTGTCTCATTTCCTGCCTCCCCCTTTGAACTGTCTCCAGATAAGCACAATCCACCAGAAAACATGTAAAATGCCTTTCATATGATCTGTTTTCCGTTCTTTCCTTGAGATCTATTCTCTCTCTCAACCCTCTGCATCCCATCTCACACAGTAAACAGGCAGTTACAAGGGGCTCCAGGGTCTCTACTGGTTAGTGATGGCGAGATGAAAAGTTCATCTGCACCGCTGCTCTGCACCAGCAGCACCGAGGCAATCCCTGACTCGGCTCTAAATTAGGAATCATGAAAGCACAGCAGTCCTTCCTCCTCCCAAGTCCGTAAATCATAACATCTTTTTCACACCCATCTCCAAAGCAGCCAACGATAAGGTTAACGGCCTTCTGGACCGAGGTTATCTCGGTGGAACAGGGAGAGGCTATAAGGTAAATTTAACCAGATCGACTTGATGAGCACATTAGAAATACAAGGATAGAACTGTGGTTTAATCAAAAACCTTTGTTTTGCTAATGCAGCAGAGCAATCAATATTTTAACTCAGCCTGAACATTGATGAGACAATCAGGCTCCATTATATTCACTGAATACTTTTTTTGAGCGTGTGTGTGTGTGTGTGTGTGTGTCCTTACACCACATTGCAGTCAATCGGTGTGAAATCATAAGACAAAGGTGTTGCTGATTCTCGTGTGCAAAAATCAAATTTACCTTAATAATGAGTGTGAACCTTTGATACAAGTCCCTGCTGATGGGCTGCAACACACGCAACTCTGCGGTGGTTCTGTTCAGGGAGAAGTACTGTGGATACGTGACCGGATGCCCTGCAGTAACAAGTAAACACATTGTCACACGTGGATTCAGTGCAGTTTATGATAGCATCAACAACGTTAGAGTGAACACTGTGAAGTCAAGTCGTGGCATACCAACGCAGCCAAAGAAGATTATTCTTGTAGAATCAATAAAGGGTACGTGATGAACTTACCGACGAGGATGTAGTAAAGAATACCAGGCCTCTCTGAGGGGGGTTGTATGTTTCTGTCCATGTCCACTGCCCGGATTGGAGGCGTCACATTCAGCGGGTTCAGTTTGCTCTACAACAACAGGAGGCTCGTCAACAATAGAATGAAGTAAGCACAGCACATCTGTTTCTCTTTTAGCAGACAGATGTGATGCCGAAAATAGCATCTAGTACATCAACACACAGAACTTTTAGCATCTTAAGAAACAGAAAAATAATATGTTGACTCATGCATTTTCTTCGGTGTGGTGTTGTGTTTGTATTCCTGGGAAAAGCAAACAGTTTCTCTGGAGAAGGACCCTGGACTCTCCGCCGGCCTACGAAATTGTTTTCTCCTCTTCAGTTGAATCAGAGCTACAGGGCATAATTGAGGCCCAACAAATCTCTGCCTGCTGATACTGTCCTCTTCATAACGATGGGGTCCTGCTTCAATCGCTTCCACGATGCATTTACAGAAGTAAATATTGATGTTCCCGCTGGTCAGTATTTGAGATTTTAACAGCCCAGTGCCATCAGACTTTTTCTCATTAACATTAACATTAACACAACTAGTAGAGCAGCACATGGGCGATCATCTGTTTGTGGCTCTCTAAGCTACTTTTTATACTAATGCACACTCAGACATCATCAGCACTAATTCCCCGGCTATACGTTTGCCCAAGCATGTGGCTAAGTGGAGAAATGTTTAGCATATGACATTGAAGAAAGTCTTTCCTCATGTACAGACGCCTCTGCGTGCCAGTTACAGTATGCACACTTACGCTAAGAGATCCATGCAGGACTTCCTCAGCGTAATACTGGCACATGGCTAACAGCTCTCTGACAGGAGGAATCCCTCCCTAAGGGGGTATATTTATATCCCACGGCTCTGGAGTAATCCTAACACCCCTCCCTAACCAGCCCTCTCGCTTTTACAATGTCTGGAGGTGTGTTAAATCAAATCCCCCTGGCTCTGCACAATGATGATTAGCTATAATACCCTCCTCCAACAGTCATCATACAAGGGACTCCAAGGACCACATTGTGTCTCGTCAGGACAAAAAATAAATACAGATCAACTTAATAATGCTTCCAGCCATTGTGCTTAATTCAAACCTACTCAATGATTACGAAGAGACAAATCTCCCTGTGGACATATAGAACAGTACAAATTATCACTGTTAAGTAACTAAAACTGTGAAAATTCGGCAACTGAATTACTTAAAAATAGAGGAGAATATGAACTGTAATATGAAGTGTAATCCTAAAAGGTGTCAATTTTGTGTATGAGTTTAGTGAGTGAAATGATACAACTATAGTAAGTGTGTGTGAAGCTTTAGCTGATCCCCTCACATGCTAAGGCAGCATTTACATCCTAACCTACACCAAACTCGTCTCACATTCATTGCTGAGTCAGCTCAGCTATCCACCAGATACCAGAACACACTCATCACCTATCAACTTGCTGCTGCCACTTTCAAATATCTTTTTCAGCCCTGTTTGGTGGCGTGTGATCCTTCCACCTCCCTATCTCCTTCTGACTCTAGAGATCATGGACCACCACTACCGGTGTCCAGACCCCCGGGGGGATTTTCACTCACTGCTGCTCAAGTCTGCAAACCACGAGACTATTGTCTATGATTTAAAAAAATATATAATATATATATGTTCACTTCTTCTTGACTCTTCTGGTCATCAGTCATCACTGGTTCTGCACATTTAGAAGTTCACCACCCTTTTCTTTTCTTCACAACTCAGAGTTGTGGCTCCATACGTCAGCTAACATGTCATTGTCTCCAGCTTTACGTGCACATTCTGTATATCCTGCACTCACTCTGAGTGCGCTGTTATACAACAGTAGCCTCCAGTGCTTGAGTAGGTGGTGAATAATTAAGAGGCGCAATTAAAAACAGCTCAGCAATTATTTCACTTTGACCAGTTCATAATGGTGGGGGGAAAACTGGGGGAATTATTATAATGGCAGATATATAAAAGAAAAATCACTTTGAGAAGGTAATGATACTGATATAAACATGTGGGCAATTCAGAGTTTATAATTGCCACTTCTTCTTCCTTGGACCTCAGAATGACTTGGACCACCCTGGAGGAGAAACATGTGCAGATAAACATTTAAACTCCACACAGAGAAACCCCAGCGGAGCCTCGTCCAGACTCAGGAGATGCCACAATGCCGGCTCCATCTACCCTCATAAATCCAATCAGTTTCTATCCAGATTACTCCAGGCCAACAGCATCCAATTCGACTCAGTTATAGTCTAATTGAGTGATAACTAAATGATAAGTTCCGTTTAACACACACACACACACACACACACACACACACACACACACACACACACACACACACACACACACACACACACACGAC
>JBBMJM010124039.1:0-13626 GCA_037832705.1 Centriscus cristatus
ATATTTATATATATATTTATATTAACTGTGATTTTGCAAAAAAAAAAAAAAAAAAAACAGTGGACGTGTCCTTAGAAAATGAAGTACTCAGGTAGGAAGGTTCATAAGGACGCGCTTGCTAAGGTTAGTATGCTAATGATAGCATGAGTGGAGATCCAACTTCTGCTCAACTTAACGGGCCCACAGCTGAACCACAAACAGAGTTTGAGAAGTGAGGCTGGGACCATGACTGGGCACCAAGCGTCTGGTCAGGACTTCAAATCAGCTTCCGAACCAAACATACAGATATGAAAGCTCAGCCCAGACGTGATCTGGACCAAAGAACCAAACTTCATCACATTGTTGTTGCGTTGTGTTTAATCATTTGCCTTCCTTGTTAAGAGGTAAACAGTGCTAGCTAATTTAAGTCCTATGGTGCGGCGACTATGCCACCTTCCAGTCAATCCAGAGCCGGGACACGCAGCAGACATCCGTAATAAGGGCAGAACGTCAGTATATCATCAGTGTGAAACCCAAACCAAGGATCAAATTTAGACATTGGAGCCAAAACACCAATTTGTCCCACTCAGGAAAAACGATGAAAGGGTTGTGTGAAAAGGCAGCATGTTAGAATCAGTAAGTTGTTAGAAGTTTTGCTAATACAAGTTTATGTTCAGTTTGCGCGATTAAATGCAAAACTAGTGTGATTTTTCTTCCATATGCTGCCCACAATGTAAACACTAGACTGTTGACACTCGAGTCAGTAGATGAATTCCTTTTGCAGTCCACGACGGCGGAACACATTGTTCAACCTGTCGCCTACAGAGCAGCTGGTATTTGTCGGCGCGATGGTCGATGAGGTTTGTCAATGAAGAGCTGCTCGGCTGAATAGCTTTTCTTAGGATGTACAGAATGTTCTTATCACCTGGCACGAAAATAATCTTTGCATTTGTGTCTGCTTTTAAGATACTTGCTTGAAAGCGTCAAGATTCAGATTTTATGTTTTTATGTAACATGCATCATACAGGTGGATGTTATTAGCTGTTATTCTGTTCTGTAAATTTAAACAGCGATAGGTGCTGTTCTTGAGAGAGCAGCGATGGGTGACACCACAGATGAATCATTTCATCTCAGAATAAAAGGGAGCATATTGTGTCGTACCGGTACAGCACAGACACACACAGGTGTGTGTGTGTGTGTGCGCGCGCGCACTACCCCTCATCAGCCTCGGTGTGACTGCAGCGCAAAGCTCAGTTAGCTCAGCCGCTAATCTAATAATATTCATTGATACATTCAAGTGTGGCTGTGCCTTGTCGAGCAGAAAGTAATTAGTTACAGTTTTTAACCCAAACTAATCCGCACTGATGATGAACCCGCCCCTCCCACCCCAACACACACACACACAAACACACACACACCAAAAAATGTCTGGGCAGTAGCAGTGCCACAGAGGCAGGGTCAGGAAGTAAACTGAGGGAGCTGTCACACCTAAAAGACCAAACCAAGGTCTGGACCAAGGTTGGTGTTTCAGTTCCACTGTTTCCATCTGATCCTTGGTTCTAGTTTCACTGCATAAATACCAGTGGACCAATGATCTACTGACATTCTGTCCTCATTACTGATGTGTGCTGCATCTCCCTACACTGGACATTGATTGGCTGGAAGGAGGCACGAGTATGATGCAGTCACAGCACCAAAGACCTCAAATTAGCTAGTTAGCACTGTTTAGCACCATTTAGCAAATGAATAAATGCTGTACTGCATTCCACCAGCAGCAGCGATGTCATGACCATTATGGAGCTTCTTGGATTCGGATCAATGTTCCGGTGAAGGGGAAGCTTTATCGTCAGTGACAGGAAAGGAGAAGATGACTGCTAGCTCTGCTGAAGGGCATGGCTCCACACCAGGAGACAATGAGGGAGTCTCAAAGCTCATGTTTACTTCTGGTATTTCTTCTTTGGTTGCAGGCTGATGACCAGAACCTCCTGTTAAAGGATGGAAATCTAAATCCAATCCAACAATAAAAAAAAAACAAAACTTCACAATGCAAAAGTCCAAAAAATGGTTCAGTTTGGTCCAGTTTAGTACACCTCTTATGGGCTGAACAAACTTTGGTTCTTTGGGCTGGCTCATGGTCTGGGGTAGGTGTGAAAGCCCCATAATAGGTGTTCAAACTTGGGATCAGATGTGGTGAAGACAAGGTCAAGGATTCAAGGATCCAGGCAAATGGAGTAAATGATACATGAGACAAAGCTTTTGTCCCTTTGTGCTCCTGTCCTCTGTCCAAACAGACATGTTAACAAAAGTCTCAGAGTAGCTGGTGGCAGCTCTCAGGACACCGCTGCTGCTGCTGGGCAAACAATCACTAACTACTCTTGAACTCTGAGAACCCCCTGCTAAGACAGTTCAGGATACAGGTGATCACTAGGGATATCACGATTGATAACAACTCAAGTCGCGAGACAACTTCATTTCAATTCGTTTAGAAGATGTAGAAAAGAGAACGGACAAAAGTGGTCGTCAATTTATGTCTCAAAGTCTCTTTCAGTGTTGGCTGGATCTGCGTCTTCACACGAGTTGCCTAGCAATGGGCAAAACAGTTATTTTAGGTGTGCTGAATCACTAGAATCAAAGATTCATTCACAAAATCCTTCTGTGTTGTTGTAGTTTCAATGTTGTGATGCAATACAATGTTTTTTTATCCAATAGCTCGATTGATCAAATATGATAAAATAATTAGGAGCATAATCACTACTAATGTCGCTGCTCAGAAACAATTTGATGTGTTTGAAGTGAATTTAGGTGGGAGCTCCATGCATTCGCAACAACTGATCATTTTTGATGGTGGCTTTTTTAGGATGTTCCGTGTGGAAACACTCGATTGGTGGACCACAACGCCACTACAAATTAGCCTACTAAAAGGCGTATCACTGGGTCGGGGCAGCAGCCGCGTAGAATCCAGGAATAGAAATGGCACATCCTGGGCTCTCACCGAGCCTCCCATGAATGTGAACGGTAGGGTTAGAAGATTGTCAGGCTGGAAAGTAGGACAGCATCCATCAGTCTCACAGGAAATACTCATTTTCTACCACTCACTCTCCTCTGTCATTTCGGCTCTTTGTTACAAGAAGCAGCCATCAGCTTCGATCCTGTATCACCCATTTCCATGTTGGGTTTTTTTTTTTGTCGTCAGACTGTGGACTGAATGACACATTTGGATGCGACTCTCAAATGTACATTAGGATTGAGAGAGGAGGAAAATGACCCTGGAGGTGGGTTTTTATGCATTACAGGTCATTAGACGAGCAGCCCGAGAGTCACTCAGCCACCATTAGCCAAGATGAGGGACCAACAGGATCGCTTCCTGCCAGGAAGTAATGTGAGAAATATGGAGTTCATGTTTGGAGCAGATGGTTTCAGATGTTCCATGTTTGGAAATGACTCCAAGGCCACACTCAGCTCTGTAGCACCCAATGCATTTCTGCACGATTTAAAACTGAATGTGCATCTCAGCTACTTTGAGTGGAGCTTGACTTACATAATGTTCTATAATGTAACATCAGGGTCACTGTGTATGTGACAGTCAGTGTGATGGCGGTTTCTGAATAAACAACATGGAACTATCTTATGAAGATCGGCTTTTACACATTCTATTCTTTTCCGTTCCTTTTTTTATGGATTGTTCTTTTCTCCATTACTTATTCTACGTGTTATCTTTGATTTTATGATTATATACAGTACATATAACATTTGCAAACATCATTCTATTTTTTTGTCACTGCCTGTTCTTGAACTGGAACAGAACACGTCATGAAACAATTCCATTGGTATTTGTGTCCATTCACGTTCAGTGGTTGCTCTCAGTTCAAGAACTGTTGCAGGTCTCATTGCGTAAACTTGTCTTGTAGATATCCCCATAAAAAGAAGTCTAGTGCAAGTGTAGCTGCAAAGAAAAAACAACAATTATCAGCTGCTAAAGGGTGTATACATTTTTTGGGACAGTTATCAATAATTTTAGGGAAGCATTCAAAAGTTCCTTATCTGTCAGTGAGTTTACTTTTTGATTATGTTCTTTAGAATGGAACCAATTCATTAATTTGGTAATTATTCAAATGTTTATTTGCATTTAACTGAAACATATCTGCAAGAAAATTGTCAAAACATATCAGAATTAAATTGTATCCCTAAATGTGGTGAAGATGCATTCACATCTCCATTATTCTTACTTTGTTGTCATTTCTCCAAAGCTGTCAAAGGTGAATCGTTTGTGTTTCAGTGCTTCCATGAAAACTGTGACAAACACCAGATATTTCTGATTTGAGCAGTAATCGGTCAGATTTCCCTCAATCTAACACCTTTTTTCCATAACAACGGTGGTCTGTGCAGGATGACAGTGCATGCTCTAAGAAAGCAATGACTTATTAGATAAACCGCCTGGAAGTGACCCGCGAGTCATGTGCACGATGACAAACAGCGGCGTGTTTAACCGATAGATGTTGGCAGTAAAACACATCACTAACCTCGACTGCTCATCTCTGCCACCACACCACTGACAGGTTTACGGCAGCGGGAGTGGGTCACCGGTAATTATATAATCGACCTTTCTCGACATAAAAGGAAAAATGCAGCAGGCAGCACATAAAGCTGGAGGACAGGCAGTGACAGAAGCGGCGCGGCGTCCTGTTTGACAGATCGTACCGCTGTCAGCGCAACAATACCTAACAGCCCTCGTAGGGGGAGATGGAGCGCCGAAGATCAATAAGAGGCTCAGGGTCAATTTCACATTCATGTGTCTGATGTGTTGACTCCGCAGTGTGTGTGTGCGTGTGTGTGTGTGTGTGTGTGTGTTGTCACGCCTCAAAGGGAGGATCTGTGGAACCCAAGCACCAAATCAGAAAACCAACGAAGCCACAATGAAATGTTAGCGCTGTAAGCGTAAATCATACACACATAGAACCAACATTTTGCTCCACTGGTGCCGTGACTGTGTGTTGATGTTTGATAAATAAAATTACAACCGTGCAGGGGGGAGGGGGGTTATTATAAGATTGATATTATTATGAAACAATCAAACAAAAACATGTAGTTAGTAAATCAATATAAAAATCAGTTAATAGCATGACTAAAGGACTAAAGCACATCACTTTCCTCTTTTGGAAGCAGAGTGTTACACACAGGAAGCAACATCACATGATGACAGGAGGGGTCGGCGGGGAATGGATGGACCTCTCCTACATGAAGTGGTTTCACTGATATTTCTTCTCCTGTGCAAACCGACATCCTAAAGTGACCAAGTACTGAGGTAAACTAATTCTCTCCAAATGGGGCTTAACCCTATAAACCCTTAGCTATTTTTCAGGCCCTTGCTCAAAAATTTCACACCCTTAATAAAAAAAACAGTACAACTCCACAACCATTAAGTTTACTTGAATAATCATAATAAAGCTAAGGGTCAGAGACATTTTTGAAGTATGAAAGTCCTCCAATTGTCCCTTTTTCCTATTTCTCTTATATTTGATCTGTCGTGCTGCTGGAACTGAATTCTCTTGGGAGACAGAATAAAGTACATCTTTATCCATCTAACTATACCTATCAGTCGGGGGACATTCAGGCTGTTTGGGTTCCAAAGGTGAATTTGCGTTTAAAAATAAGAACCCTCTTTTCTGTCCGTTCCAGGGGTGTGCTCCCAGTAATAAAAGGCTGTTTCACTGTGAACGTGTGATTCAGGAGGCTTGTGAGGCTTGTGAAGCTTGTAACTATGGCGATCTGAGGTATTTCAGTCACACGCAGAGATAATCTTTTGAAAATTACTGTAGGAAACAGATGTGTGATTCGTCAATCACCCGCCGTCCCCAGGTAATACCGGTCCGATGTGACTGCTGCACAGCTGCTTCAGGATTGATGCAGCATGGACAGATAAAACGTATCCCCCTTGTGTGGCAGCATACAGTCCCCGACAGCTAGCTGCTCATGTGTACTCGTTTGTATGTGTGTGTGTGTGTGTGTGTGTGTGTCTTGTATGACTAAGTCCCTAGAGTGCAAAACACAGGCACCGACTCTATTTAAGCCAGAAAGGGTTGTGTGTGTGAGTGTGAGCGTGTGAGGTGGGTGGTGGTGGTGGTGGTGTGTGTGTGTGTGTGTGTGGGGGGGGTACGTGCAGATAATGAGCAGATGGCATGGGAACACACGCATACTTCCTGCCATCCATCTGGACAGTTCTGCAGGTGAAGTGAAAACTTCTCCCCGAAGAAAAAAAAAGACAAAACTAATGCACAAACAAACATGAAAAAGCACATCAGTCAGACTTCCGGTCGGCTCGAGAGAGTCGTGTTTGTTGGCGATCCAGCACAGCCGTCAGAACGGGAAGAAAAATACATGGTGAAGGACATTTGGAATGAAAGGAGTATTGAGCAGAGGCGTCTTTGCAAAAACACACAAAGAAAGTAAATGCCACTGTCCTGTTACTTTGAAACGTATCGTTAGCCAAGTGTCTGAAACTGCACTTGTTCCTTTGTGTGTCATCTGTCGCTTTCTCCTGTTCAGGGTCGTGGTTAATGGTGGAGCCAATTCCCGCTGTGGGCGACACGGCGATGCAGTGGTTAGCACTGTCAGACACCCAAAGACCGCCCACATCACGGTAGGGCTGTCAGAATTTCGCTATTCGAAAACTATTTGAATTATAAAAATAAGCATATAGAAATTTGAAGGTGGCAGAAAGCTGTGAGCAGTTTAAGTGTACCGTATGGAAACTGGACTACGATGAATCTGAACACACACCTTCATTCACTGCTTTATGGAGTACGGAGCTACGTTAGCGTGGAGGAGACCCGGAGAATGAAGTCAAGAGCGACCTGCTCTGAAACTGAGACTAGGTTCACTACTCCCTCTGTGCAAACTGCTAACCTGCTGGTTGTTGGACGACGCACCCAACCCTCCAGCGCTAACACCACCGATCTGGTACTCCTCTGGCAAGGTTTCAACCGAGCAAAGCCGGTACTAAATGTGAAGTTGCAGAGTGCCGGCCTGATTGGTGGTGAGAGGTCTGCCCAAAGTGCTTCCAAACCAAACCGAGTAGAGCCGAGTCATGAAAGTGCCAGAAGAAAGGAAACTTTTTACTGAGGCAACAGTGCTAACCACCACACCACTGTGCTATCCTAACACACATTCAAGAAAAGCACAGCAGTCCGACTTTTCAGAGATGGCCTTGTGTGTTGACGGTCCAGCGCATCAGACAGGGAGGAAAACTACACTGTGAAGGACATGTGAAATAAAAGAGAATTGTGCAGAAGAATTCTTTGCAAAACCACACAACCTGGTAAAGAAAGTAAACATACGGAATTTAATGCCACAATCCTGTTACACTTTGAAACCTATTGTTAGCCCAGCAACTGAAACTATGACAAAGGCGAATTATTCGAATTATTAATTCCTCCTTGTGGAAACCGAGGACTTTGCATAAAGAATTAATGCTGACTCCTAGTAACATTAACATGTTTCCCAGACAGCTGTATTCTCCTGTGTTCAAAGCCGTTCACTTTCAACAGCGATGGATCCGAAGGCTCCCACAGAGACCGCACAGAGCACTGATGAATAATGGATCCGACGTAAGCAAGAAGGAATCTTAAAGTCTTACGGCCATTAAACATGTATGTATGCAACATGTAAAGCATGATATCACATGTTGAACCTCACCCTCGATATCACGTCTCATTAGACAGAAATATTTCAGCTAGTAGACATCTGTTTATTTTTTTTTACTTTACACTTTACATTAAACCAATTTCTAAATAGGTTTAGTTTATTTCAAATTTCCTAGTAATTTGTGCGTGTTGCCCTCCAAAGTATTTTCTCTTTTTTACCTGCTGTAAAGTCATGGGATCAATAAAGTACTCAGGGTAGGTGAACATAGGTGAGGGTTGGAACATCCACCGGTGAATTGACAGCTTCGCCCTCCAGCTAAGCTCCTTCTTCACCGTAACGGACCCGTTGAGTGCCCCTCATCACTGACAACGCTGCCTCGATCCGTGACTCACTGGTGAACAAGACCCCCACTTGAGGCACGATCTCCCCGCAACCCAGAGCGAGCAACCTACTCTTTACCGGTTGAGGACCATGATGTTGCAGTTCTGTTCTATTCTATTCTATTCTATTCCTAGTTAGCGTCACCTTCCTGTGGTGACAGCAGAGGTAACAAGAACGTCGCCCACCAAAGAACAAACCCAGTGGTCATTCTGAAGTCAGACACCCTCTAGTGTTGTGCAGATACCCTGGTGTGTCATCTAATAACCTGTTTTGTGGTGTTGCCTTGCGGTGCTGCTCCAAGGGCAAAACAGACCATGCAATATATTGCAGAGTGATTTTCATCATCTTGCCTGAATCCAACATATGTCCACCCCACCAAATTTAAACTTGGATGGTTTTCTGATTCCCGTCATGACCACCTGGGTTCGCGTCACTTATTCCGTTTGTGTTTATTTCTCCTGACCACAAACTTTTCCCTCTGACCTGTCTCGCACTCACTCGCTTGCTGCTGCTGCTGCTGCTGCAGCAGCATTTGGAGAACTCTGCCAACTCACTGCTCCGCTGAAATACGTGACGTGAAGGAGGTTTGTCATAGGGGGCGAGAGAAGGCAACGGCAGTGCTTGGGTGCGCTTCAGAAATACGCCTCGAGGAAAATCAGAGTTAGTTTGAGAAGCATCTTTGAGTCTTCAAAAGTGTTATATAGATAAAACGTGTTATTATTTACAAATGTAGGTGGAATCAAATGACTTATCATGCACCCTCCCAAGTACAAAACTGAAAATGCAGAGTGGACAGGAAAAAATGTGTCAGTCATATCTCCAATGCAGCTTGGGGGCGCTACATTCAGACACAAATCATATTAGGGGGTAGGACCAACGGAGGATAAACAAACGTCAGTTTTAACTTTGCCGCTTTAACTGATTCACAAAGACCTTCAAAACAGCAAACATACCAATCTTATAAGAAAATCTTGTTTACTGGCGTATTTCAAATAATTTCCGTTGGAGTTCTTTTGTCTGTGATTCTTCTTGAGCAGACAAAGATGAAAAATGACAAGCACGTCCCTCCCGTGTGCCTCTGTCAGTGCAGAGCGGTTAGCGTGCAGCTATCTGGCAGCCCGGGAATTCTGAAATGTGTTCTGGTTGAATGAATGTGAATGGAACAAACAATACATCCATTACTGGGGGAAAAAAGAGAAAAAAAGTTTCACTGCATTTCAGCCTCCAGCCAAAAGTTGCATGTAAGTTTAGAAGAGATGCACACATTTGATTGAATAATTGAAATGTAGAGAGTAAGTGAATCTCTGGTAATTATTACTTTACCGCACCTACCTACATAAAACTAATCCTGTCCAAATAGGACTTAAATTCAGAGTCCTCCAGTAACTCACCAGTAACGTCGGTAACAGCAATGGTGTAAGTTAGTTTGATTATCTGTTACAGAAACAAAAAAACACGCTGTCTGTAACACTGCTTATTCCCCCCATCATTGGTTAACGACGACAAGATGCGTAAATGTCCCATTTTCCTTCACAACTAACCGATGACAGTTTCTAGTTTGTTTTGTTTGTGACCAAGAAGAGGCTGACAGAAATGATCACCTGCAGAGGAATGTGATGAACAAGAACATATATGTTGCTTCAACTCCGTTGGGGATCAATAAAGTTGTTTTTTTTTTTCTTGTATTAAATATGGCAGTTGTCACGTGTCAAATCATCCAGGTTGGAATGAACCATTTAGATGACATGCAATGACTATAAAACATTCATCCCTGCACTCTTTTTCCTCACATCCGAGTGAATTATTCAAACAACTGACACATTATTTTGTTCCAGGTTGTGAACAAGGTACATTAAGAGGAACCACAGTGACGTTTAGATGAGGTACGTATACAAAATGACAGTTTATATAGAATAATTCAACGTGCACAAAGACGGAGAACCACAGTTCATCAATGATTGAAGTGAAAGTGAACAGAATGACGACTTTCGGCTGTGCACAACAGATGATTCCATGTTGGAACAGATTTACCTCAAACTATGGTTAAATTAAGACTTAAGGTTCTTTCTTCATCAAAAAAGTCTATCAGGAACACTACAAAAGGAACTAGTCTGAAAGTGGATTGCTGAGTAGCTGCTTGTTGCATCAGGTGGAGGGAGGACAGAATCTGGATGCGTTTCATTTCTCTTTTCACACTGAGGTGCTTGAATTCCACGATCTGACATGTTGGAACCGGCATCCAACTAAAATTACTACCCTCCATGCACAGTTACACCGTGCAACCTCCTCTGGGAGGCGGCTATTTACTGGAACATGAAATACGTCCCTTACTCACATAATTACAATTTATTGTGTGATGCATTTCTCCATTTTGACCAATTATCGGGTGGAAGATTGACTGTGTTTCCTTGTTGACATTTTTAAACCATTTTCACACCTCCATATGAGTTCTGGGCTGTGTGCAGACTGATGAACAAACCAGTGAATAAACCGGACCAATGCATGAATAGTCACGATGAAAAGACATCAATCTTCTTTTTTAAAAAAAAAAATCATTTGTATTATATATAATTTTATACTTTGATGCAAATTAAGGGTCAGTTTGTTTCAGTCGTGTTTTTATTAAATCAAAATAATGTAAATAATAATAACAATAATAATAATAATAATAATTTGGCATGAAAAGGTTAATAAAAAAACACCTGATTTATTTCATTTCCAGAATTAATCAACAATGCCACTCTCTGGAATCCTGAGACCTTGTGATATTTTTATGAAATAAAACAATATTGAGCTGCCGGGGGGAAATGTGCATCACAGAGCTTGAGCTGAAACAGACATAATGAGATGAAATGTGTCAGGATGTGAGTGCTGCATGAAATATAATGACGGCGGAGGATGTAAAGTCTCGTATGAGGAGCGGATCTGAAGCCAAAACACAATTAAAGATAGAGATATCATGTCAGGTATCAGAGCTTATAAAACAACAGGGTGATGGAGGTGGAAATGTGAAATTCCCCTACAGTATATCAGAATAAATGGATGTTGATGCATCCTCATCCCAGAGTTTGAACTTTCTGTCTGTCGACACGGGCCGGCAATCGGACAGATGCTTACATCATCCTGTGTACGGACCAGGCAGCATCCTCTACAGAGAAGCTCATATTGAATTAATTCAATTAAACCAAGGATAACGTGTGGGAGAAGACGTGATCGGTGAGGCTGATGGGTTCGCTGAGGCTGAGTGGAGACTGAAATACTTGTAAGAAGTTTCAAGATCCCCACCCAACAAATATTGATTCTGAACTAGATACATATATATTTAAATTACATTTACAAAACATCTGTATCAATAATAACACATCGATTTTTAAAAATATTTCTTAGGTGTTATTTTTTTTGTTTGTTCCTCATGATAGTGAACTGTGAATCTTTGGTTTGGCGTCATTTTACACCATTTCCTGACATTGGACAGACCAAACAACTCCTCTGTTAATGGACAAGATAACAGATGGATTAATGGATGATCAAAATGGAGCAGTATTTGTGTTTTGCGATGGCAAACACACTTTATTAGTACGGCGTCGGCGGTAGTACCGAGGCCCGAAATCACCCAGTGGTAATTTACCTCAAAGCACATAAACACATTACCGGGTGTTTTCATCATACACCTCCCCCAAACAGCAGTCATTACACCTCTTCAGCATCTTGCATTAAACATCTTGTAGGCACTCACAAATGTATCAATGCAATTAAGGGCTGACAAAATAGTGGGTTACATTGGGATGGGCTTGAAGGGCCTCGTTCTGCCTCGCAGCTTCACAGCAACGTGAATCAAATAGTAATCAGAGAAAACCGATTCAGAGGGTTGGCGGCTGATTGGAAAAAAAAAAAAAAGGGAACATTTGGATCGTCTCTGCAGGTCGGTCTGGACACGAACCGTTGGAACTATGAAAAAAAATCAGCTCGGACCAAGTATCCACCAGAGATGGCTACTTTGATGAGTCAAACGTTTAAATACATTTTGGTTTCTACATTGACAATGAAGGTGACTTTGATGTTTATTTTGTGTTGTCCTATCTGACTCAAGCCACTCCCTGATTACAATTGTTGCATAATGACAACTTCTAATCCAAATTTTAACGCAATAAGATGACTATATATATATATATATATATATATATATATTTTAACAGAAAACCCATCCTTTGTTCCTTCCTCAAGAAGGTTGTACAGTCGATCTGTAGGTTTCAGTTCCATCAGGATCTGTTGTCTGCAGTTTAAGACTTCGAGGCAGAGAGGTGATTGGATATAAGCTCCAAAATAAACAGACACGGCTGGATAAAGCGGAGGACTGACTCTGAAGGCCCCCCAATGATACACAGTACGCCTTTGTGCAAGTATCATTTGCGTGGCCTTTAAAAGTTTGTTACAAGGTTTCTACGTTGTGCAGAAGTACAGACAGTTACAGGCTTGTGTGTTTAAAATCATATTAGTATTTATGTCGGCTGGTACAAAAAAAATATATATAATAAAACAATTCAAAACAATGAGGCTGGTTTGAAGAAACACGGACAAGCATCTTCATACAGCAACAATGCCAGCAGTAGTCCCAATAAAATACAAATATTTCACACGGTCTTAAAAAAAGAAAGAGCAATCATCAAAATTCTCCTGTGTGCTCATTAGAAGGCAGCCAAACAGCAGGATTAACTAGCCAGCACTCCTGTACAAGCCTCTGAGTGTTTGATGTGTGAACCTGATCCGGCTAAATTAGCCGAATAAGACTTTCTACAAGAAAAGCAAAGTAAACACAACAAGTAATGTCAGTACTATCTGTAATCAACGCTCTTACATCCCCTAGGAAGTTAAAAAAAAGAACATAATCAATGTCTGACAAATTCACTGCTGGAAAGATGCAGTAGTCGCTTACCTTAAACCCCAGCAGCCGCACAGTGGGATGATTAGAGGGAAGATGAATGGATTGCTGGAATATCTGCGGTCAGACTGGGGGGCTGTTAAGAAAAAATATAACACATGTATTGAATGTGAGTACAGATGACTGAAGATTCATTGTGAGAAAAACAGAGAATGTGTCACTTTACTTCGCTCTTGAAAAATACAGTTTTCACTCCAAGAAGCTGTTTAGAAAGCATGGGTCAGCCCTGAAATGAGTCTTCAATTCCACTTACACATAATCTGACATGCAAATGGTTGGATCCAGCTTTTTTTTTTTTTTTTCCCAGCTGACGACCTGGAACAGAGTAAGAAGCAGATTCTAATGTTTCTCAGCACCTAATAGGAATCAGTGTTTTGTCCTGATTTAGGGTGTGAATGAATGGTAAAGGTGTTAAGTGATGAGTATTTAAACACTGACATGATGTAACCCTGTGTTTCCGTTAAACACCAGATTCCCCTATAAAACACACACGGGGAGGCATCGTTAATGCTCTGTGTACACAACATGGGCAGTTATTGTTAGCTGTATTATGAAGAGTGAACTAAAGACGTACACTGGAGCTGGAGGTGGCAGAGTTAAAGATGCTGAGATTCTCTTTAGGAGTGACCAGGATGGACAGGATTAGGAATGAGGTTATCAGAGGGACGACACAGACAGGAAGGTTC
>JBBMJM010124089.1:0-13617 GCA_037832705.1 Centriscus cristatus
TTAATTTAATTTAATTTAATTTAATTTAATTTAATTTAATTTAATTTAATTTAATTTAATTTAATTTAATTATAAATCATAAATCTTCTGCAGACTCAAGTAAAAAGGCAAATAAACAACATAGAAAAGAAACTATAGCTTATAAACTGAGAGAGACACGACAAATATCACGGATACGATACAAACTACTGTAAACAAGGAGCATGTAAAGATTCTAAACGCAGATTTTAAAGGTCTGTGAAATCGCACTTGTCAGAGAGAACAAATATTGCAAATGTTGCGCTATCCGGGATTCTTTTGTTGTCAGTGACAGGATCAGACCACACGGCACAAAATCCTATTTGTGTCACTCTGTTATTGGGGCTTTTGCTAAACATGTGCAGGAATCCATTTGGGTGCGCTGGATTTGTCATCACTCACTGCTGTGCGAGTTGAGTGTTATTATCAGTGAAAAGCTGAATGGGAAAACGTTGCTTTGTCTGAAAACAGAGAACAAAGAGAAGATCATGGACAATGATGCGTCCTGCTGCCGCCCCACAGATGAGTTTGATCGTAACAGCGCAGCAGGGATCTTTATTTTTCATACCTGCGGCCTGTTAAATGTATTTGATTTAGAACACGCCCCCACCTGGGGAGAACAGCGTGGACGTGTTAAACACATACATTTGTTTTTTATACATACAAGCCATCGAAGGTTTGGGGGCTCCCCTCCCCTCCCTTTATCTTGGGAGGTCATGGGGGATGTTTGATTTACGGCCCTGTCCCTCCCAGCCGTGTTTTCGCTCTGTGCCGCCCCTCCCTCGTGTGGAAAGAATTAATAAAACACACACTTGCGTACACATTTTTCAACAGTCGTACTTCAGCTTGTCTCCCGTTCACTGGTCTGTTTTCATCTTCACGTTAACGTGCGTTCATCAGGAAAATGTTTGACAGTTGTAGGAGACAAACTGAAAATGTATTTTATCTGTTTAGAATGGGATAGTTTAGAACAGACACTCACAAGTGCTGTAGTGCCCATTATTTTTGCCGTGAAAATCGCTGATTTAGTCAGTTTACATGTTCCATGTTAAAAGGAAATAAATGTGTGAATGAACACTCCAAATTCAAAGGCAAGTGCATGTGTGCAAGCACATTTTAGCAAAATCCATTCTGTACAATAGAAAACACAAGCAAACCCAGTACAAGGATAAATTAAAAGGAACGATGAACACATGAAAGGAGAAGAAAGACGGTCAGGAGTTTTAAGAGTGAGCGTTCACATCACTTAAAATCCGTAATCTGGGCGGAGAGAAAAACGACTCTTGGAAAATGTTTTACAAAAACAGTTTAAACAAGCGTACTTTTTTCATTTTTAAAAATATAAACAAAGCATTTCCAGCTCCTTCATCACTCACTCTTCTGTTCTCTTTGTCCTGTTCCTCTGTCAACATGCTGAGTCATCGAGCCTCCATCTAACCTTTGGGTGACAAACAGCTATGAGGATGTGACTACATGTTGACATGTCACATGTCTTTTCCACGAGCTGGTATCACATGATATAGAATGGAATAGAAGAGAACAGATTACATATTAATTACTTAACTTACTTTACTTAGCAAAAACTAAAGAAACTACAAACTAAATCTGAATATATATATATATATATATATGTGTGTGTGTGTGTGTATGTATATATATGTGTGTGTGTGTGTGTGTGTATGTATGTATGTATGTATATGTATATGTATATGTATATATATGTATATGTATATGTATATGTATATATATATATATTCTTCTTCTTTTGGCGTTTCCCTTCAGGGCACAGCAATATATAGATAGCTAAATTAATTTAAACTAAATTCAATTATTTAAAATATAATTTTTGAGTAAATAATGGTAAAAGGCAAGTTAAGTCTTTTTTTTAAAACAAAGACTATGAATAAGAGTGAGTACAGTTGTCAAATGTTAACTGACAAATGATGATATTGTTGTCAATAATACTATTGTTTCTATAAAGTTTTCTTTTGACCAGCGAATCGGTCGCAGGATCGTTCTCCTGACAGCATCAACAAACACAGAAGTCGGTCAGATGAGCGTCGCTGCAGGGCTGAACGGTGTTTCTGTTATTCTGTCCACCCCCTGTAGATGACAGCGTGTTCAAACTTTCTCTCTGTCTCGGTTTATTGATTTCTTGAACTTCTTCTGCCTCTTATTCAAATAAGCATCACATCAGACCGCCGACATCCTCCCACCTCCCTTTTGTCTGTCGCTCTTTTCCTCCTCTGTTCTTCCTGCTCACATTCTTTGATTAACATCTTCGTATTTACATTTCAAGTGCAGTCATACTGAATCTCAAAGCAGTTTATAGGTCACAGTGTCACAGGTGCAGAGTATCTGTCACACTCCACGTGACCAGCGCCCTTCATTATGAAAAAACTAACAAAACACAATACATAAAGAAGGATGTATGCGCACACAGTCCCTATGTCATCATCAGCTGATTCCCACACTCCCTCAAGAACAATACACAATAGTGTCAGTGAAAGTGAAAGCACCTTGAGTGAATTCATGAAAAAACAGTGTGTAAACAATTTCACAATGGTCAGTGAATGTTCATTTAACCCTTTAACACTGACCGTATTGCTAGCGCTACATCAGTGCTAGCGCTACATCCATGCTAGCATACTTTGGAGTTACATGACTAGTTGCTGAAAACGTTCAGCAGTTCTAGAAAGTTGATAATTGTCGGTCAGTTCCTGTACCCAGTGTGAAGAAGAAGCTAGAAAAAGAAAACGTTCATCGATTTCTGAAAGTTGACAGCAGACATGTTTCTGTTATTACGGGAATCCCATTCACTCTGTCGCTGGAGCCGGGCAAGTCATTACCGTAATGACAGCAACATGGATGTTGTCAACTTTCAGGAACCGATAGACGCTCCTTCTTCACACCAGGTAGGGGAACCAAGTGACACTTCTACTGGACATTTTCTGACAGTACAAAGACAATAGTCATGTAATTACGGTACTCCAAAGTATGCTAGCACAAATGTATCGCTAGTGATACGATTGGTTGAAGGACTGAATGCATCTGTGTTGAGAAGATCGACTCAGGACACAGAGACACGTCCCTTCCTTTCTCGCTTTTTCCCTTTTTCTTCACAATGACTGAGGGTCAAAGGTCAAAGGTTGTTGTATTTCGGGTTCTGTCAAATCCATCAAGGCCATTTTGATGTGTGTGATGTACAGATAAAAAACTGGATTTTCTCCATATATGTGATCAGATTAAACCAGTGGTTCTTAACCTGGGTTCGGTGAGTCGTCTCAGGGGTTCGGTGGAGCCTCTGCCCCAAGGGTCAAGACACATCCAACTCATTGTGTCATTTTATCCTTACGAACGTTTTTGTTCTTTGAACAAGGTGATATTCATGCATGGCTCATTTTGTGCATCAGTAAAAGAAACATACATATGTCTTGAATTTGAGAAAAAAAAAAATCAAATTTTTTTTTCACTATAGTAGGGTTTGGTGAATGCGCATGTGAAACTGGTGGGGTTCGGTACCTCCAAAAAGGTTAAGAACCACTGGATTAAACAAAGTTCTCCTGAAATGTGTAGAAAGTGATGAACTCTGAGGTTTCTTCTCACAACTTCCTTCCATCTTGGAATTGTCTGCTCAGACCCGTCTGCACAGCCGTGTGTCCGACTGAAGCGAGTTTCTTCCACATTAACTTGTTATCTGAGGCTCTGAGGAAAGAGACATTGGTTCTCGTATGTTGTCATGTGGAAGTTGAACTTGTGACCTCCCAGACACATTCCAGTCTGTCTGACACTCTGCCACCGTTGCCGGAGACGAGCATGTGAGCAAGTGTTCGAAACCATTTTTTCTCCCTGACTGCCACCCAAGTACTTCCATTGATAAAACAATTTGAAACAATTTGAAACAATTTGAAATGGGCAATGATGATGTGATATGACATGATTATTTGTTGGTAACAGTTAAATCTGCTGCTCCTATTAACAGACATGAACCAGAGGATCTTGACCCTCCAAAATAAGAGCTCATGTATGAGCTGAAACGAGGACAGACTGTCACATCTGTTGACAAATGTGACATTAGAGGATGATGAAGACGAGGTCGAGGTTGTCTTCAGCTGGAGAAAAAAAAAAGAAACTTTTTATTTCAACGATAGCATTTATCATGTGTTTTCTTGAAAAATACTGAAGAGAACGTCATTGCTCTTCTTCGTACTCAAGAATGAAGTTGAAAGTATGACACAAGGGTTTTTTTCTTCAGAAGGTTTTGTTATTCTGTTATTCGGCGTTGATCATGTCACAGTGGAGTTTTTCCTGCCGTCCCTCCGTCCTGTCTGCAGTCGTCTTATCAGCAGCTCTTTTTTCTCCCTCTGGACGTCGCCGAGCAGGGTGACGCTGGCCAGCACCACGCTAATGTAATACACAGCTCCTCACATCATCTTCAACCTCAAACTCCTCATTTCATCGTGAGACGTTCAGGCGTCAACCTGAGTGGGATGAACCACACATGGTTCCTTGCTAGTTTGGGATTTAAAAAAAAATATATTGACACATGTCTCATAATAACAGTTTATAAAAGTAAATAGATGGATTTTTCCAGAGAGCAGGCGTCAATAGTAGTGTAATTACGGTACTCCAAAGTATACTGGCATGAACGTAGCACGAAGGATACCGTCAGACATTTCTTCACAGTCGCTAAACACCCGATTCGAGCGGCACATTTCCAACAAACTGTGTGTGTGGGTGTGTGTTACCGCAGGTCCTGCATCTTCTACAGAGCGTGCATGGACATCCCCAGAGGAACGGAGCTGCTGGTTTGGTACAACGACTCCTACACTTCATTCTTCGGCATCCCGCTGCAGTGCATCGCTCAGGACGAGAACCGTGAGAAAACATTTTCTTTCCTCCTCTTTTTCCCTCCCTGATCCAGCTGGACAACACCGGCTCTGGAAATAAACTTTGCAGTGATTTGTGTCAAACAGTCAAATGACATTTTCTCCAGTTACGACGCACACAGAGTTGAACACCTTCTAAAAATGGTGCAGGTTTGTGCCAGTCGGTCAGATCTTCCTGTGCTATTCCTTCTCTGAGAAGTAAACAGGGAACATATTCTATTTTCCATTCAAATAACAAGCTGCAATGATTGACAGATTCGTGGTGTCGTCAACAACATTTGTTTTTCTCCGTTGATCACTTTCTCTCTCCGTCTCTCGTTTATCCTCTCGTCTTTCGTTATCGTTTATATCTTATTTATACCCATTTTTTTATACTCTGCTTTTGACAGTTTCTCCCCTCAGGAAAAAAAACACGGACTTTTTTTGTTTAAAAGAAAGAAAGAAGGAGCAAATGCAAATTGAAACAACCTGAATTACTCAGAAGTTAATTTTTTAGAGTAAACCAAACCTTTGGTCGCAAACGTTTACAAAACACGAGCAACAAGTCAACAAGCAGCCTTCTTCAAAAGTACAAACATCAGAACTTCAGCACATGCACTTCTCGGGCAGGTGGAACTTCCAGATGTTTCAGTCACTTCGTCAGTAACTTTTTCAAGCAAAAAAACTTGAAAAGGGTCTATGATGGAAACGTTGTCAGGAATCAAACCAGGGATCGAGTGATGTCCTTGTTCTGGAAGTTGGCATGGTGCTTCAGTGGTTAGCACTGTCAGCTCAGGTCCCTGGTTCGATTCCTGGCACAACTGTGACCCACAACCAGAGCAAAGTGAGAGAAGAGTAATGAACTGAGGAGTCAATCGGCAGTTTTCCCTGATTGTGCTGCGGCTGTCGGTTATTTCACTTGAATCATGATGTCAAGAAAAGATGTCAGATTTATTAACCTCCAGGAGAAATTCACAAGAAGAATGCAGCGATGTCCGTGAGGTCTTCAAAGGTGCAAATATAGAAAGCACATGTATTCACGCACGCACACAGACGGCATCCAAAGACTTCTGTTCCACCGTGCAGCGACATGTTCACGACCCAATTAGATTACAACTCTTTTGTACTGCAATAGCAGCTCTGCTCTGGATTACAGACGTTTTACTTCTAAATGCATCTGGATTCTCCACGGAGTCTTTATCTGCTCGCTGTGCCCACAAACAATGACGTTTATGTCCAAACGCTGCAATGGAGACAGAGGGACTGAGGCTCTCTGGTCCTGGCACATGGTCACCGATGGATTTCGTTTTAAAATAGAAAAAAAAAAAAGACAGATTGGGAGACGAGCAGAACATAAAACATCCGTATTTCATTTTGATAATTAAAATCAGAACATGAAAAACAACTCGCTCCTTGACATTCGATGATGTGACTTTAAATGGAAATCGAGGACTGAAATACGAGGGTGGAAAGTTGTATTGACGTATTGGTTGTGACGTAAGCAGACTATATTCTACATTCCATTTTATTTGGATGATTTATGAAAGACAGTTCACCTCCGACTGACAGACGACGTCAAATAAGATACAAACGGCTCAGCTGCGTAAAATGCACTTTGCGTCCATTGTATTTGGTGACATTGCTCCTTGTTCAGTATGATGTCGACATATATTTTTTGTGTATTCTGACCACGACAAACGTCTGTTAAGTTTCTGAACTGAACGGCGAGGTAGTGAAAGTCATTTAATTCAACTCATATGTACACTTACACATTAAAAACCACAGAAACACACACACACAATCAAAGAAAACATTGTTTGCTCGCACATGTCCTGTCCAATCACACCCTGTCAGCTTGAAGCTCTGCAGCCAGACAACATGCCTGACAACAACAATGTGTCCGGCCACTTTGTCTCCTTCCTCTCTTCCTCCTCCTTTTCTCCTCTTCTGACAAAGCGAGACTTTGTCCGCAGCACTTTTCACTTACGAGGCAAAGACAGAAACAGGGGGGAGGTGAGTGGAGGCAGCAGCAGAAGGGATGAGTTCATAACAATGAAAGGAGAAGAGCAACAAATGTCTTTTTTCTGCAGCATGATCAATATTACCGCTGCCTCAGTTGATATAATATGACTTTAATATGCTGTCGACATTGATGGTGGCACACCAGACCTCCATCACGATGTTTGGATCTGGGTACTGACAACTCCGAGGGTCAAGGCAGAGGGGCGGAATAACGAAGAAGGTGACAAAGTACTACTACTGGAAGAGAGTCCACCGACAAGTGTCCAAATCGTTCAAGGTCGAGGCCAAATACAGCACCTGAAGTTTGATTGTGTCAAACTAAAAACCCCAGATCCCAAACAAAGGTTTCTGTAGTTTGACGCCACCTCTCTCATCTCACTGGCTCAAGGGTTCATTTTTATCACGTTCATTCATCCTCTTCCATGTGCTCCAGGCATGGTTGTGTTCCCAGCTCATCGCAGGGCCACGTCAGAGACAGACAAATAGTGTGACCAGTTCACTTATAGAAGGTTAGCCTGGAAAATCAGACCCACGTGAAGAGGTTGGGTCTGAAATTCCCTCTGTACGCAGTAGGATAACATGGGCCAAAGAATTATCTTCTTTATGCACACACAGCGGAGAGCGATAGGGATGACACGCAGAACCATCACAAGTCTGTCGTCACGATGTCAAGCATGCCCACAGTATGTACGATGTGATTGGCCCATTGACCACACACACCATGGTGCCGAATGAAAGTTGCTACTGTTACGATGTGTCTGTTTCCAAGGTAATCTGATCAGATTTATAGCGAAAACTTGTCAACACAACCTGGACTGCAGTTGGTCGCAGTAAAAACAGGAAACAGATGCAAACTGGCTCCACTGTCAAACCTGGGCAGAAAAGTCCATATGATTAAAATCCACATTTGCACCTAAAATTACTTGAATTGAATTTGTAATTACAATGTTTAGTTTTGGCCAATGTGGGGCAACACAGTCGATCAGTGGTTCACACTGTGGCCGGATACCCAGAAGGTCCCTGGCCTCCTGTGGCCTCCTGTTTGGAGTTTGCATGCAGTTTGCATGTTCTCTCCAGCTACTGCGGCTTTCCCCCACCTCCTGTAGGTGTGAATGTGCGTGTGAATGGTTGTCTGTCTTTCTTGTTCCCCTGTGATCCGCGACCGACTTCAGGGTGTGGGAATGAATGGACTGAACTGATCCCTGCTGTCAAGGGGACGACTGTTTAGCTCTTCGCATGACCACACAAAGGACAGTCAACATGCAATTCTATTTAAAAAAAAAAAAAAAAAAAAGAGCATGGCCACTGAGTTGTAAATTTACAGACGTGAACTCTCCCCTTGTGATCAGGAGCAAAATTCCTTCCACCCTAAGGTGGCTGGAAAGTGTGAAAGCTTTTTTCCGGGATAACCAAAGTCCGATATTGGTCGTGATGTTGCTCGTCTTCATTGTTGTGATGTCATAACAGCATCATTAAACTATAAGTTTATTCAA
Source organism: Centriscus cristatus (assembly GCA_037832705.1). NCBI lineage: Eukaryota > Metazoa > Chordata > Actinopteri > Syngnathiformes > Centriscidae > Centriscus > Centriscus cristatus. The sequence goes on from JBBMJM010124089.1 coordinate 8,402, forward strand.
ATGCCTTCTACGCTAAGTGGTACCTAACTGTTAGCGCTAGCTAACAGTGCTAACTAGCTAATATGAGCTCTCTGGTGCCGCAGCTACGTCATGATACGTCTCGTCACTGCCAATCAATGTCCAGGGAGACACAGCAGATATCAGCAACGAGGACAGAACGTCAGTAGATCATTGGTCCACTGGGATTTATGCAGAGTGAAACCAGACCCAAGGATCAGACAGACACAGGCGAGATAAAACAGACCTTGGTTCAGACTTTTAGGTGTGCAAGTTTCTCTGTCAGAGATCAGCACACGTGTTCACTCTACATTCATGTCACATCCCTCTGAAGGAGACACACCCCATCCAACGACAGAAAACACACACTCAGCGGGGTCATTTGCATAATTCTCCCATTGCGATGATGCATTTGATGGCGACTAAAGTGTATCGACATGTATCTTTACGTGTGGGATATTTGTGGCGGAATGAATTGAGAATGTGAGCGTGGTGTGTAACGCGGGCGCCAATAATGCCAGCGGTCAACTTACAAATGGCGTAATTATCTCCTCGTAAGGTTATTAGAGGATCAATGGAGCCTGGTGGCACGATGGCAGAGGTGATCTAATGAAGGATGACTACGAGCACCTCAGTGTCGGACGGAGGCTGTTTGCTCACAAACTGTATGAAAACAAATGGACATCAAGAAGCAATGACGGGAAGCATTTCTTTCTGTTGAGAAAGTATTTACTGTTTACAGTGATAAGAGGTCGTTGCACATCAGCAGGTCTATTGGCTGCATCCCACGGAGAGATTTCGTACCCTGTGTGCTTCAGCGGTGTAACGATTAGTTTAAAGAGAAATCCAGTCAAATCGATGGAAACCGTCAAATGCTAATGTTAGCATAGCTGCCATATATATCCCCAAAAAACGTTCAAATTCAACACATCGACCTTCTCATCTTCAGGGGTTGAAATGCAAATTAAAAAAAAAAAATACATTAATGAGGACACGAAATGAAAATCCTTACAGAAAACTTTTTGCCGATGTTGATGTCATTATCACGCAATCAAGGTCATAGTATCACAATTAACCATTTGAAACATTTCAGATGTCAAAGCATATGTTTTCTTCTTCTTTCTCATTATTTTCTGAAAATGGTAAATAATATTGTCTTCGATCGATTTCAGGCCTTTGTATCGAATCAAAATCATATCCTACCTGGAATGTTGGCCACCGTAATAATAAAAAAAAAACTATCAGCATGAAACAGTAACAAGGTATCATAGTTTTTGTTAGAGGGGAAAAAACACTGTTCAAAAATTCCATTCTTATCAAAGAAAAGATCGACTAAAGGGACAAGTTGCTGAACAGGTTACGTCTTTCCAGAACAATTCACTGATTATCTTCTGAATGCCACGTGTTCTGTGACTTGTCATAATTTGAGAAGGATGACGCTGTGCGTTTGTCTGTGTAAGCGTGTGTGTGTGTGTGTGTATGTGTCACACAGACTCAGAAGGTCTCACAGTGAGTCAATGTAAAACAAACTGTCTAAATAGCATCAGATAATGATCGGTTACTGAGTCCAGGTCGCGTCAGTCGATCAAACCACAGAACCGAACATGCTAAATTCTGGGTCGAGTGAGGACAGCTGGCATCAGCTGCTTTACCCAAAATCTAATTTACACACTTTTAACGATCCATTTTTCCACTCACTGTCTGTTTATATGACTTTTTTTATCCACAAGCAACACTTCAGTGTACTGAATCTATTCTTCTTATCTGCCTGGGAGATTGATCCGGAAAGTTTTTGGTCTCAGATTGTCACTTTCAATACATTGAGAAGGAAAGATGAACAAATAGAAAACAGACAGGTTTGGTGTTGGTACTGAAACTCATGAAAGGCTTAAAAACGATTGCTCTACTGATTTTGTTCGCCGTCAGGTTACAAGGTTGAACTTTTTAAGAGTTTGTATGAAGCATTATTGGGTTTAGATTAAGAGAATGGTGTAACTTGAAGAGATGATTCAGTGTTCACATGAACACTGAATCACGACATCTTTGGACATCCCTCGCATGAGCCCCTCGGTGGCAGTTATCACAATAACACATCAAATCAAAGTGAATATGTCCTGCATAAGTAAAAGCTTGTTAGTGTTGGCCCGTTGGCGCATAATTTGTTTGAGAGAATGAATCGCAAGCGATTCATTTCAAAGAATTCCTCTCTTGGGTGAATGAACTGAATGTACTGAAACATTTACTGAAAAGATTTGTTCATTCACAGGTCAGCAGAGTGAACTGCTGCAGGTGAATCAGATTCATGGCTTGTTCCCTTGCGAGTCAAATGAATGAATCCTCCCTCCCGTCCTGAAGCACTTACATTCACACTGAATGATTCAGTGAACACACGTTTTGAATGAATCTTTTTATTGAAGAGATTCTAATGTCTCTTTGTCTCTAAAAGAAGTATTTTGTCCATCACCACGGCTCGTTGGTTGTAAATAGTTTCTGTGAATGAATGGGAACGACAATAATAGAAGATTTCACAGTGGTAAAAGAGTTCATGACAGCTCACCCTAGTTTGCATTTGGCGTGTTCTGGACTCGCGCAGCCAAGAGAAACTTGTGAAGGACAGATGAGAAGACCGGTAATAAGCAAGAACCCAAACAGATGAACTCTGCCTCTAATTCCATTTCCTCCAGGCTGGAGCGGGAGTTTTCTGTTCACGACCCAGAAGTAGGTTAGAGCAGAGAAGTTCTGGCTAAATGTGACTTTACTCTTCGAATGCTCATCTATGGATAGAGACTTGAACCCTTTTCACACTGACCGTATCAGCAGCCTCCTTAATAATGAACTGTGTGGTGTGACGAAGGAGAAAACGTTGATCAACTCCTAAAAGTTGAGAAGTTGCCCTTCACTTCCAAATTTTCATCATTCCGATAATGACTCGCTGGCTTCTGGGAACAGAGTGAATGGGATTACCGTAATGACAGCAACACTAGCTGTTGTCAACTTCCAGGAACCAATGGATCCAGGATCAATGTTTTCCCCTTCTCCTAGCTCCTTCTTCACACCGAGGGACATTTCTCAGGCTTCAAGAACCATTTGTCATTTTCTGATGAACTGCACAAATAGTCACATAAGTATGGTACTACAAAGTATGCTAGCGCAAATGTAGCGACGGTGATACAGTCAGTGTTAAAGGGTGAAACCTTATTTCATTACATCTCATTTCCTATGTGTGGTGATAGTCAATATTTGGGATCATGTGTGATACATGTGGGATAGATGCAGCATAAGGAACCGCTTATAGCGCTGACAGCATGTTTGGATTAAGACTTTTCTGGATCTCTTCCTGAGTTTGCTGCCTTTTGTTTTCAAACATCACTTACTACAATTTTCAGTTCTGGTATGTGATGTTTGAGGCTTTCGAAATAATTTCATTTATTTGTGAGTTTGCACAAATCACGCGTCTTGTCACTTTTATTTTGAAGGTCTGTGGCAAGCATGAAACGGCCAAATATCTGCATAAAGCCAAACTTTATGTCATTTGTCTTCAGTAAACGTCCCGTCCACGGTGGTGGAGGCCATGACCAGACAGGAGTCCCTCCAGCCCTTCAGCAAGAACGTCAAAGCGTCCTCGTCCTCCACACCCTCCACCTCCATGCTGCGCTCCATGGTGTTCGCTCAGTCGCCCTGCTCGAGGAGTTTCTCCTTGTTGGACAAGGTTGGGGTGGGGGTCCAGTCGGACTCTGGTTTCACCCAATTGGGGTCGAAGAACCAGCGGGTCCTGGCGAGCCCGACCTCCACCAGCCAGCTGAGCAGCGAGTTCAGCGACTGGCACCTGTGGAAATGTGGCCAGTGCTTTAAGACGTTCACCCAGAGGATCCTGCTGCAGATGCACGTGTGTCCACAGAACCCGGACAGGTCAGATAATCCTATTCATACCCATTTTCAACTCTGTGGTCTCAGCACAACTCAACCCGTCTTGTCTCATCTTTGTTTTGCGTTTCTGCTGGGGATAGAACCTGGTACCTGCTGCTCCTTTTGGTTCCTCCTCTGTGGAGGTTCCCAACGACCTGAGGTGATACGAAAACATGATGTCGACAGATTACCAGCCTCTGATTGAGATAGGGACGGCCCAAGTGCTACCGACGAGAGAAGAATGTACCGTTCTTGAGTCATCATCTCATGCCCATTGAACATGTCTGATGTACTGAAAACAGATCGTTGTCCATCAGTGAGATCCAGACGTTTGTGTGTTTGATGAAAATGTTCAAAAGAACTGGATGCAGTGACCCTCAGCGTGGAAGTCAGACGAGCATCATCTCTGCGATTGTGTCCTGCTCTGTCTCTCTTCTTCCATGTCCCACATTGTTTACGTGTCTTTGTCGCGTACAGAACGCCGTTGCTGGGACAACCCCACCTCACGATGAGGAACTGAATTGTGACGGGTGAGACAAGGAGAGTAGAGCTGGGACTGTGTCGTGGAAAAGATGGCGGTAGTACTGAGCGGTTCATTATTTTTCAATCAAGATGGGTCAGCTCTCTGTCATTGTCTTGACTTAAATTGATTCAACTCATACATGAACTGTATATCTGACTTTCAAGAACCTAACTCACACATATTCTATCGTCGTCCTTGTTACAGTCTCGCTTGCTTATCATAGGCATCATGAGTGTTCTCTTGCACTTATGCTAACCAGTCAGAGTGTGCCAGGAATTAGTCGCAGCCTGGGGCTGTGGAATTATGCTAGCGTCCGACGACGCTGTAAGCTAGCTGAACGTGCTGCTGTGGTGTAGTAGGGTAAATATCGTTTAATGTCTTTGGTAAGGACAAAGCTAACCTGCTCTTGCTCACTGACAGTTTCCTGTCTTTCACCCAGTAGGTGTTTAGTTTGACCAAATCTACAAATCAGAATATCTGACGGAAAAATTGCAATTTCATTTTTGTTCCTGAAATCAGTCAGCCCTAGTTGGAGGTAACATCGCCTGCTTGGATGATCACAAACAGAAGTCAGACATTTACTTGTCCTCCGTCTCATCATCACGGTGATTGTGTGTGATTGAACTTGTTATGACTGAACGGCGCAGCGAGTGTGTTCAACCTCTGCCAAATTACTTATACACAACATGGCAGGAGGACAGCGCCATGAAGACAGTGTGTGCGTGTGTGTGTGTGTGTGTGTGTGTGTGTGTGTGTGTGTGTGTGTGTGTGTGTGTGTGTGTGTGTGTGT
>JBBMJM010124108.1:0-13613 GCA_037832705.1 Centriscus cristatus
AGAAGGAGGAGGAGAAGAAGAAGAAGGCGAATAGAGAAACACTGGTTGAGATGAAGTCGTTTCGATGGAACTCGACGGACCCCTGGGACCCTTCCACTTTGGTGTTTGGTATGAAATGGGACACGTACGGGTTCCTGTATTCATCGTTCCTCAGATGTTTCTTAGACCAAGAACGAAGAACCGCTCCATGTCTCTCCCTCCCTCTCCCTCCCAGATGTTTGCTGGAGTTGATTGGACAGACAAGGACAGACGGTCGCTGTTGGACTCGTTAGCAGTTCCATCGTCGTCCGTACCTTCAACATCGACGGCTGGTCGGAGGTTTCTGACTCTTTTTCCCCTCTGAAAGGGTTTTTTGGTCAGTTTTTCCTCACCCAGACTGAGGGTCAAAGGTCAGAGGGTGTAGTGTTGGAAAGTCCATCGAGACAGTTGGAGATGTGATGCTGGTCTACTGAAATCAAACTGAACTGAACTGGACAGAATGGTTTCAGGGGTTGGGTCTCCAGCTGCAGCTCCAGGGGATCAAACCGCTGTTGGAATGAATTCTCTTCAAGTTGTTCAGTGCTGCTTGACGCAGCACCCACCCACCCCCACCCGTGACTCCACCTCCCAGACTACATCAGTCCGACTGCTCCGTCCATCGGTGGGACATCTGACACTGTGTTCCAGGAATTCACCATGTAGCAGTGGGGGGGTGGGGGGGGGCGCTGTTGCTGCCAACATCAGTTACATTTTGTACTTAAAATAAATTCCCAAATCCACGACATCACCTGACTGTGAGTTCTTCAGCTGGAATAAAGTGTGGGATTCTCTGCGTGACGGTCATTTCTCACGTGATCATCCTTCAAGTTGCTGCAGGAACATGGACGAGTTGCTCTCTGGTGACATGTTAAAATAATTCGGAAGGGAAGTTTCCGTCTGAGACGTGAGTCGGAGCTCTCCGCACTGCTCCAGTACGTGGGTGCGTCGCACCGCCCCCTCCGGCGGGGATCGGCCATGCCCACATATATCACTCCCCCCGCCGGCAGACCCGCACTCACCGACTCCTCTCCGACTCCTCTCCGACTCCTCTCCGACTCCTCTCCGACTCCTCTGCGCATCGACCGGCGGAGGACGCGTTGACCACCACCATGTCCAGCAGCTACGTGGCCAGGCTGCTGGTCGCGCTGTGCGTCGGGGGGGCAGTGACCTGTATGCCCAAAGAGACGCGCCGCAGCCGGCGGCAGGCGCAGCAGCATCACGGCTCCTCCGTATCTCAGGGTACGTTGACTTTGTTTCAGCCTCGGGTCAGCAGAGGACCCCTGGACCAGGGCTCGTTCCGCAGTGAACATGTTCCTAAAACAAGAGAAAGTCCGCGTGATCGAGGCAAAGTGGATGTTTGTGTCTCACAGAGGTGCCCCCCCCCCCCCATCCATGATGTACTTTGTGGGTAGAATCTGGAGAGAAACCTGAAAAGGGTTGAGGAGGAAAGGATGTGTAACCCTGAGATGTGAACAAAGAACAGCCTGCTGCTGGTGTGTGTGTGTGTGTGTGTGTGTGTGTGGGGGGGGGGGTCATTCTCTTCTGCTCATGATTTATCACTCAGGCTGGGGCCCTTTGAAGTCCAGTTAACACATCCAGGGTCAATTTCACAGACCAGAGTGAAGTCCTGTCCGAGGGGACACTGGACGTCCCAGAGGACGGAGAGAGACTCAGTTTGAGTGAGGTCTGCTGGGATTTCAGGGACTTTGAAAAGGGTCGCTGATTGTTGACGGAGACTGTTCTCTTCCTGTTCCACTGAAGGGGGGGGGGGCGTTGTGTTTGATTTCCGGCTGCTGGACATGTTTGTGTTCATTCGTGGTTGGTCTGTGTCCCCGTCAGACGGCTGCATGGAGAAAGGTCACTTCTATGGACTCAACGAGCAGTGGGAGCGTCAGTACCTGGGGAGCACGCTGGTCTGTACGTGCCACGGAGTCGCTGGCATCAAGTGTAAAAGCAAACCTGAAGGTGTGTGTGTGTGTGTGTGTGTGTGTGTCTCCTAACGACACAGCTCACACCTTCTCCCTTCCTGTTGTCTCCCTGCAGCCGAGGAGACGTGCTACGATAAGATCAACCAGCAGTCGTACTCTGTCGGGGAGACGTACGAGAGACCCAAAGACGGCATGATCTGGGACTGTACCTGCATCGGATCGGGGAGGGGCAAGATCAGCTGCACCATTGCCAGTGAGTGTGGACGTCAACTGGAACCCCAGACTGGAGTCTGTCATAGACGTAGTTTCTCTCTTCCACAGCTGATGAGCCTGTGCGGCGCAGCTGTTAGTGGTTATTGGGGGGAGGGGGGTGGGGGTAATGGCAGAAATGTCTCGTGTTTTGTCTGTATTTATGCAAAGACACATGCCCGTCCATCCTCTGTATCCGTGTCGAACCAGATCGCTGTCACGAGGGCGGAGCCTCATATAAGATCGGTGACACATGGAGGAGACCCCATGAAACGGGGGGCTACATGCTGGAGTGTGTCTGTCTGGGCAACGGCAAAGGAGAGTGGACCTGCAAGCCTGTCGGTGAGTCGCCCGCAATGTCCAGTGCTCACGTCTCTACTCGGACTGCGCACTCAGCTCGCCTCTGCTCCCTGCAGCTGAGCGTTGCTATGACAACTCAGCCGGAACATCGTATGTTGTCGGGGAGACATGGGAGAAGCCCTACCAGGGGTGGATGGTCGTGGACTGCACCTGCCTGGGAGAGGGGAGTGGCCGGATCACATGCACTTCCAGAAGTAAGTAACGGTCCCTTCAGTCCCGAGAGCGTCCTGTGTGATCCAGCTCGTTAGGACCAAACAGGGAAATGAGGTGCACATGGAGGAAATTAACTTTGTTACTGCTGACTGTCACATGCGTCTGCACACGCATCCGCGCCGCCCTGAACGCCACACACACTGTATGTACTCGGAAGACGTGTCCTGTTCCCAATTAGAAGCCCGACCTGCAGAACGGCAGATCGCACACAGGACCGCGGGGGGGGGGGGCACCAGAAAATCAAACATCTTGTTCCCGTCTTTTCCAGATCGTTGTAACGACCAGGAGACTCTGACCTCCTACCGTATCGGAGACACGTGGTCCAAGCCAGACGCAAGAGGCAACATGCTGCAGTGTCTGTGCACCGGGAACGGTCGGGGGGAGTGGAAGTGTGAGCGACATGCCTCTCTTCACACCACGGGCCTGGGTGAGACCGCGGGTGATAAACGCTCCTCTGGCCCCCGATGTAGGCCGAGGGTGGGGTGTGGGGGGTAAGGCACAGAGGGAGGAATGAAACATGCAATAGTTTCTAGGGACAATGTGTGGGTGTGAGAAAGAAACAAACGGGACATGAGAGCCGAGCTGAAGTCACACAGCCCCCCAACGATGTCTGTCTCCATCTCTTCCTTTTCAGGCACCGGTTCTCGAGTGATCACCAACATCCAGCCTGCCGTCTACCAGCCTTCCACCGTGCCTCAGCCTTCCCAGGACGGACCGTGTCGCACCGATAACGGACTGTCATACTTTATCGGCCAACGCTGGGTTAAGACCCAGGGAACCAATCAGATGATGTGTACTTGTCTGGGCAGTGGAGTCAGCTGTGAACACTGGGGTAACGTTCTCCTTCACCCTCCAGACACGTGGACGTCCTGTCCTGCCATGGACTCTCTGATCGCGTACTTCTCTTCTTAGACTGAGTATTTGTAGGACACTGAATGGGTTTGAACATGTAGTGTCCTACTCTGTACTACATGGATCCATGGACACGTTCCACCGTCAACGTCCTCCATCTTAACGACCTTTAGACTTTCCGAGATGGTGGAGGACAACAGAGACACCAGCGACATCACCTACCGATGGGATCCCAGCTAATGCTAACGTTAGCTTGCTAGCTAGTAAACCTCATTGTCAGTCGTTGACGTTGTAGATGCGTTTGGTTCTTGTGTGTGATAACTTGTCAGCTATGGAATCGTCCCTAAGTTATAAGTTATTTATGTGCACTTCATGAGTAAGTACGTAGTGTGGATAGTGTCCTACAAAGAAGTGGACCAGTGGATGTCTGACATTCTGCTCGTCGTATGCGGTTTCCTCCAGATGGACCGGCCCCAGTGTACGGTGGGAACTCTGGAGGTCAGCCCTGTGTGTTCCCATTCGTCTCCAAGGGAAAGACCTACCACTCATGTACCTCTGACGGACGCAGTGACGGGCAGCTCTGGTGCTCGACCTCCTCCGACTTTGAGACTGACCAGAAATATTCCTTCTGTACAGAGAAGAATGGTGAGCCAGCACGTTTGTTCTGTCAGGTCAGCGAAACAGCGTCCTGACTGATGCTTTTCTTTTCAACAGCGATTGTGGTAACACGGGGTGGGAATTCAAACGGCGCTTTGTGCCAGTTCCCCTTCCTCTACAACGGGCGAAACTACACTGACTGCACCGCAGACGGACGAAGGGATGGCATGAAGTGGTGCGGCACCACAACCAATTACGATGGAGAGCAGCACTTCGGCTTTTGTCCAATGGCCGGTAAGTGTGTGTGAGATGGAGACGGGGGAAAGAAAGAGGAGTTTCACGTGTTGTTTATAGAGTATGGACCAAAGTGACGCCCCTACATGTGTCTGTGAGACTGTAACATATCTGAAACATGACGATGAGTGAAATCAACCAACGTGGAGCAGCCGTCCAGCAGCTCGTGTACTTAGTGTCCTGTTGTTAATGAGAACGCTCCCGGTGTGGGGATGATGGGCGACCTGATTTGCATGAAGGCCGTTATCAGAGCGGTGTTAGACCGGAGCCAGACACTGTCTCGTTTACAGTCACAGAGTTATTCATGGCACAGGCCAACGTGTTGTTGTGTTGAACTGGTGTCAATTAGGCTCCCATGAGTAACAAAAGGCCCTGAAAGCCAGTGAAACAGCAGGGGGCTTAGAGGGTAGGGGGTGGGGGGCATTGACACCACACTAACGTCCGTGAAGATGCAATGAAATGGTAATGATGATGACAACAGGCTGTAAAAGGAGGAGAGTAAACAGGGGAACGACCTCTGCAGTCCCATATGTGTCATCACCCTCCACAGCAACGGACGAAACCAAAGTGTCACGAAGAGCTGACAGAAAGAACTGAAGAAGGTCAAGAACCTCTTCTCTCCACATAGTACATAGGATAAGATAAGACAAGATACGATGAGCCTCTGTTGTCCCACCCAGGGACTATATATTCAGTATATACTATTTACATATACACAATGTTTCACAGCACAACAGATTATGTTCCAAGAGTTGTTAGAAGAATGGAAACCCCACAGATAAACTACCTGCTACTGACTGTTGGTCATCGTGTGGAACAACAGAAGATTTGGGAGGAGTTCTAGATGAACGTCCCAGATACTTTGGCAATAGGACACAACACTTGGACTTGGAAGAAGAGATGAAAGTTTGTAGGACGTATCTGGGGTAATGTCTTTGGACTCTCTTTTAAAACCCTCAAATGTCTTCAAGTCAGCGTTTTTTAACTCAACAAAGGACATTAATTCAACACTGGACTCCAGCACCTCTTCATGTGTGCGTCCAGCCAACACCCTGCCGTTAGTGAAACCCCTGGCCAGGTTTTAATCAGGGAACAACAGCCCTCGTGCCTCCGTCCGTACCGGCTGTTTGTGTGCACCAGGGGGGTTTGATATGGACTCCAGTGACCTCACCGGAATTGTCAAACTAAACGTGCTGCTTCAGATGTTAACGGATGGCTCTGCAGCCGCAGACACGTCCAGACGTCGTCAACAGCCAAGAACACTGGACGTGAGCCCCAGCGGGCACCAGCTCTGTGACGTAATGAAAGGGAAAAGTCCCTTTGAGGGAGAAATGACACACGTGTTGTACATAATGCTGAACTTTACTACTTTTCTCCCTTTTAAACCTGGAAAATCGTTATCCTGACACAAACTACTGTAGGGCTGTGGCCCACGTCAGGAGAACTAAAAAACATTTGGTGGTTGAAAAGCCAATAGAAACATGACATGAAGCTCAGCAGTCACAGGTTCAGGTTTCTCTCCCTGGATTAGTTTCTTCAGCTATTGGAATAAAATGATCTGTTATGTCTCAAATAACTGACACCGTTGTAAAAGCAGTGGTAGAGCAGGGAGATGAAACTGATCTGAGAGATGATTTTCACAAAGCCCACCTGAGCCCCAGTGCAGAGTTCGGACGCTGAAGGTCCAGGAGAATGTTCTCCCCTGTGTCCCCAGGTGTCCCATACAAGCTTTGTACCTGCAGGGTGGAACGGTCACGGTGTGTGTAGACGATGAGACTTCATCAGCTTTCACAGTTGGTCCAGTCCAACCTAAACGTGTCAGACCTTCAAATCGAACGAGAAGTGAAATCCAGTGTGTGTGTGTGTGTGTGTGCTGACGTTCTGTGAGCGGTGTTGTGATTTGTGTCTTCCAGCCCATGAAGAAGTGTGCACGACCAGTGAAGGGGTGATGTACCGCGTGGGAGACCAGTGGGACAAGAGGCACGATGTTTTAGGTCACATGATGCGGTGTACATGTGTCGGCAATGGACGGGGAGAATGGAGCTGTGTTGCCTACTCCCAGCTGAAAGGTGTGTGTGTGTATGTGTGTGTGTAGGGGGGAGGGGGGGGCTGGGTTACGAGCAAAGTGAGGAAAAGATGACTGCGAATTTCCATGGGGGGAGTGTTCATTCTGTGGCTGGCGTAATAATTACAGAGTAGCATTACAAGTCTCTGAGTGAAGAGGACAAAGGTCAGGTGCATTGTAATCACCCACCTGCCAAAAAGATGAGCCTGCACACCTGCGCTTTATTGGGTTTCAGTTGCATCTGCACCACACACACAGCTTTGTTCCAGCTCCTCTTTATCAGGGTGTGTGTGTGTGTGTGTGTTCCAGACCAGTGCGTGGTGGACGGTCTGACCTTCGACGTCAACCAGACGTTCACCAAACAACACGACGAGGGCTACATGATGAACTGCACCTGCTTCGGACAGGGCCGTGGACGCTGGAAGTGTGACGCCATCGGTAGGGGGGAGTTGACGCGCTCAGAGCTGATGACTGATCCAGTGATACCGGATTGGGCTTCAACGTGCACGTGAAGGGAGCGGGCTCATGTCGTGGATTTGTGCGTCTCTGTCCTCAGACCAGTGCCAGGAGCCGGAGACCAGAGCCTTCTATCAGATCGGAGAATCTTGGGATAAGGTCATCCATGGAATCATGTACAAGTGCTATTGCTATGGCAACGGCATTGGTGAGCTCAGCTGCGAGCCCCAGCAGTCGTATCCTGGTACGTATCCCTGTAACTCCCAGGACAGTTACTGGTATTTAACACGCTGCTGACGAGCCAAAGAAAGCTCCTCATCCTTTCAGACAAAGGCCACGTCCACACGTACGACAACAACAACAACATTAGCATCCACATGCTTCGACAGGCTGTAGTTAGTACTCCAGACCAACAGGTGGCACTCTAATTCACCACAGAGAAGAGGAGGCCTTCACTTCCATGTCTGCCGAGCAAACAGCCGTCCAGAATGGGATTTTTGATGAGTGCAAAGTTATATAGATCTCATCTTGTTACTGTGGCAACAAGAGACGCTCACTTTAAACCAAGAAATCACTGAATAACTGATCTCAGAGCTGTGTCCCACTCTCCGATATGCCATTTTTGATGGGAGAAACAAGAGAAAATGCTGCCGATTTTGTCAGTTACTACGGCAACAAGATAGGCTGCCACTTGAAGTGAACAAAGAAAAACAGTGAGAACAAGAAGAACGAGAAAAACACCAATCAGAGCTCCGCAGACAGACCGAACAGGATCGGTATCAGCACGTCGCGCTCCCGCCGGTGGACGAACATGTTTGTTTTAGTCACCCTCAGAATGAGGCCCTTGACTTTGATGTGGAACAGACAGTGGTGGGAGGGGGTGTGATTTCCTCCCGTGCACCCCCACTCGGAGCCTTTGTTGTTGTTAGCTTGTGGCACTTCCTCTGTGCCGCAGCTGTACTGAACACCACCCCCGAACGCATCCACACGTCGTCAAGCCTGTGAAACCCAACGTTTTCCTTCCATGGCTCCATCGGTCTCACCTCCGTCGTCTGTCAGACCAGACCGGTGATCATCATTGGTCCTCATCTGGTCTGCTGATCCTTTCGTCTGAGCATCTGACCGTGTTCTTCTGGGCGTTAGAGAAGGTTGTCTCCGGTACGAGACATCCCCAGGTGAAGCTAATGCTAACCCCTGCTCCGTCTTACAAACGCCTCCTCGTGCACTTTGCGACCAAAGTGAGGCTTTAACTTCTTATTCTGCTGCAAATTGTAGCCTTTCCCCATTTCCTGATCTCATTTAGCTCTTTTACAGATATTCCGCCATACGACATGTTGTAAACCGTACATACACAGCACATAGAAATATGTCGGCACAAGTCGCAGTGAGTCGGTGACACTGAGCTCAAAGCGTTTGACTGACTTTTGTTCACTTACAGGAACGTTTGCTGTGTTGGTCGACGCGAGGTACAAAATGTAGGGCAACGTTCATCCAGAAGTGGCTTTAATGGCAACCAGCTGTGAACTTCCACCGCGCGCGTGTGTGTGTGTGTGTGTGTGTGTGTGTGTGTGTGTGCGTGCGTGTGGGTGTGTGCATGCGTTTGTGTGCATGCGTGTGTGTGCGTGCGTGCGTGTGTGTGTGTGTGTGTGCATGCGTGTGTGCATGTGTGTGTGTGTGTGTGTGTGTGTGTGCGTGCGTGCGTGCGTGCGTGCATGTGTGTGTGTGCGTGCGTGCGTGTGTGTGTGTGAGGCATGTTAACTGTTCGAAGCAAAGCCAGCGATAGGTCCAGACTCCAGGTCTGACTGGATAAAACACCATAAAAGGCAGACATGTAAAATCCTAGAGTTGTCACCTCAAGGTCAAACCCCGATTCCATAGGATCTTCTTAAAGGACCATTTCCCTAAAAGTCCCAATCTTTTTTCCCGTTGTTCAGGCTGGATAACCCCCTCCTCCTTTTATTTCCTGTCTGTCTGTGTGACCTCTGTGTCCCGGTCTGACTGGAATGATGTGAGCACTCGTCCTATGGGACCCTGTCAGTGGGACGTGTCTGTGGGAGCCTCATCCAGGTCTGTGGCCTGTGGCTCTGTAATCGGCAGTAATGGCTCCCAGATTGTTTTTGAGGTCGGTGTATCTGCCTGAAATGAGGGTTAACCGAGCCACTTGCTCAGAAACTTTGATTACAGGTCCAGTCTTTGGTGAAGTGGTTTTACGGCCGCACTCCTTTTTAGAAGCAACTCGTTTCTACCAGCGCAGCTTATGTCACATGACTTGTATTTACCTTCAAGGCGGTTGATCGTTTCCGAAACAATCCTGTTTTGAACAAACCTGCTCAGTCTTGTCTCTGTAATGGAGCCTGCACAGACGTGCTCTGGTTGATGAAGCAGATGAGCTGCCGACAGCTACGAACAAACCACTGGCAGCTGTTTGACACAGATGTGACAGCTGTGTTGGAGGACCAGGACGTTTTCTACTCGTGATCTCCTCTGAAGGTCTCTGACCAACACTCAGATTGTGTTGTCGAATTCTATTATATATACAGGAATGGTGTTTAGCTGAGATCTGAGCGTGACGTCGGTCAGTTCACGAAGCAGCAGAACGCCGGTCGGTCGGGTAGACGTCCTCTGCTGAAATGTGTGCAGGAATGTCACAGAGGTGTGATAGTTTCTCTGAGAATTCTCGGCCGTCTGCTCTGGGGGGAAACATGTTGACGGTGCGTCAGGGTGCAGGTAGTTGATCTGTGCCTCGTCCCCTCCAGGTGGGCACCGTCCTGTCCAGGTGATCATCACAGAGTCCGGCAACCAGCCCAACTCGCACCCAATCCAGTGGAACGCGCCGCCGTCTGCTCACATCAACCAGTACATCCTCAAATGGAGAGTGGTGGGTTTCCTGGCCGCGGACTTTTCTTCTTACTGGCTGCGGGACCAACGTGAACAAACCTTTCCTTACACATTTGACAGAAAAACACCAACAGCCCGTGGAGGGAGGTGTTGATCCCTGGCCACCTGAACTCCTACACCATCTCTGGTCTGAAGCCGGGCGTCACCTACGAGGGTCAGCTGATCAGCGTGCTGCACTTTGGACGCCAAGAGGTCACACGCTTTGACTTCACGACAAACTATGGATCCCGTGAGTGGAGGGCGTCATCAGGTGCCAGCTTCAGACCCCCGCCCAGCTAACGCCGCCTCCATCTCTCCTCTAGTTGCTACATCGCAAGGCGAGACGAGCCCGCCTCCGTCTGTGGTTGACACGTCGGAGTCCGTGACAGAAATAACCTCCAGCAGCTTCGTCATCTCCTGGGTCTCTGCCTCTGACACCGTGTCTGGGTTTAGAGTTGAGTATGAGCTGACTGAGCAGGGACAATCCACCGGACAGCCCGTGGTCCTCGGTAAGTGCAGCTGAGTGGAACTAGTTTACACACAAGGCAGTTGTGAAGCACCATCTTGTCACCTGTCTTAGTCCGTACCGGCCCCCCCCGGGGGGAGACATTTGGTCAAACACACTCCCAGTGTGACTCGACTCCTTTCAGGACAGTTCCTGCTCCCTGCTGCTCTGGTGGGTTCCTCCACTGAGGGTCCTTGGAGCTGAGCCTCTGATTGGTCACAGGGAGAGAGGGACGTTGAACATGTGTGATGTGGTAAACACACACTGTGGTCCGTCAGTTGGTGTGGTCTGTGAGACGGCGTCCTGACCCGTCAGAGACTGAGCAGCAGGTCGTCCTACTTGTTCATGTGTTTTATAAAACGCCGTCACGGCGGTTTCACGTGCCGTCAGTACTCACCGAGTCAAGCCGAGCTGGAACTGTGTAGTGGAAAAGCTGCGTAAGGTTCCCAGCTGGTGAGTTCTGGGAGCAGGAAGGTTGGTTTGAAAAAACTCTGCAGTCACAGCCAGTAAGTGTGAACTACCTACAGAGTCAATCTGACAGACAACACTCCCCACACAGGCTCTCTAGTGTCAACGATTGACAACAGACGCTTGAGTTCCACAGAAGAAGAAGCGTCTGATCTCTGTGTGTTCCGACCAGATCTGCCCCGCACGGCGACCTCAGTGAACATCAATGAGCTGCTGCCAGGGAGGAAGTACACTGTTAATGTCTACGAGGTGACGGACGGAGGAGAGGACAACCTCATCCTCACCACCTCGCAAACCACTGGTGAGTTGACGGGCCGATGCCGATGGCGGCGGGAGCACAATCGAGCAGAGATGTGAGGTTTACCGACGCCACGTCGACTCCACAGCACCTGACAGCCCCGTGGGCCATGAAGTAGACGAGGTGGGAGAGTCGTCCATCGTGATCAGCTGGGAGAAACCTCTGGCCCCCATCACAGGTAGGTGGTGGCAGGAGCAGCTGGGGACTGAGCCCCTTCCCGCCCCCTTCACGTCCCGTCCATTCACGGCGTCTGTTCCTCTGCGCAGGCTATCGAGTCGTCTACACTCCGTCGGTGGAGGGTGAGAGCACCGAGCTGACTCTCCCCGACACGGCAACGTCTGTCACTCTCAGTGACCTCCGACCTGGGAAGCTGTACAACATCAGTATCTACGCCGTGGAGGACAGCCTGGAGAGTGAGCCTGTGTTCGTACAGGTCAACACAGCCGGGGAGCCGCTGCCCGGTACGTGTCCGCTCAGGACCACCACCACAGCATCACAGCTTCTTCTCATACGAGTTCTCTCCGGAATCGACCTGCAAACGATCATGTTGTCCAAGTTTCCAACTCAGAACTGAAATGAGAGCGTGTTCCGTTGGGATGATGACGTCATGGAGTTATGTAAAGGTTCAGAGTGAGACGGGTTCAACAGCTGCCGGGGTTGTATCTGCTGGAGCGCGTCGGCCTGTTTGTACAGCAGTGATAAAACAAAGATGCCTGACCCAGTTTAGTGTGCACGCCGCCGTCGTCGGACGGGACAGGGAATCATCAGAGAGTGTCGAGTGAAACTGAGTTCACCTGAATTGAGAATAGTTTTAGGAAAAAACATAATTCAGGTTTGAATTAGTCTTGATTAGCATAATAACAGGAATATTAATAGGAGCTAAAGGAGCAGCCCGCTGCTTCACGCGATTGTGACTCAACGCCGCCCCCTAAGGGCACAGACCTGTCATTGTTACCACCTTTCCCTTCACTTCCTCCTCCATCTCACCTCAGTCCTAACCCCCGATGAAGTACGTGCGTTCCAGCGTGTTTGGAGTCCAACAGTTGTAAGATCCTAATTTCTCCTGATAAAGAACATGCGTCTGTCTGAAGACGGGACTTGAAGCTAATCCTTTGTTTCATCGTACGTTGCTGTGGTTCCCTGACATGTTACATTCCTCGTGCATTCAAAACAGCTGCTTCACTCATCTGTTCTGAGTCGGCGTTTGGACCAACTCAGCATCGAGTTAAATCTTCCCAGATGTATTTTTGAGTGACTTTCTTTCTTTTCTTCCATTTTCACATAGCAGCTTAAATTTGGATTTTTGGGACACGTGTCCTTTAAATCTCATTCAACCTTCAAATGTCTGTCCCTTGTCCACAGAGGAAGTGGATTCCCCCACAGACCTGCAGTTCTATGAGGTTTCAGATAAGAAGATCGTTCTGACGTGGTCGGGGCCGGCCGGTAACGTCTCAGGTTACAGAGTGACGGTGGTGCCGGTCGATGAGTCGGGCTCCCTCCAGAGAGAGATGACGCTGCCTGTCAGTCAGAACTCCTACGTTGATGTGACCCACCTTGAGCCCGGAACCTTGTACCGCTTCAACGTTTACACGATTCACAATGGAGAGGAGAGTTTACCGCTGGTTGGGGAGCACACCACCAGTGAGTATGTCACTCTGCAGGGGGAAACATTCTAATTGGAACTTCTGTCTCTTCGTCTGCCCAGAACGTCTCGACGATGCCCTTTTTCCAGCAGTTTCACCTCAAACTGTCTCCGAACCTCTTCTTTCCAGAGCCGGATGCCCCGACCGACATCCATTTCACCAACGTCACAGAGGACAGTGTCGTGATGCTGTGGTTCGCCCCTCGAGCCCAAATCACCGGTTACCGTCTGTTCTTCTCTGTGGAAGGGTCAAACCCAAAGCAGCTGCGCCTGCCCGCCCGGCTCTCTCAGTATACACTTCTCAACCTGAAGCCGGAAACGACGTACACCGTGACGCTTCACGCCGAGCTGGACAACACGCTGAGTGAAGGGGAGACGGCCAAGTTTACCACCAGTGAGTGCCCCCCCGATTCCTGTGTGATAGATTCATAGGCTCCCAATGTTGACGGAATTTCCCTTTAAAGTCACTGGACCCGTAGCACAGAACAGTCAGGTGGGAGTAGAAGACAGCGTCTCGTCGCCTCAAACACACATGAGAACACGTTTGTCGTTCCGGAGAGAGGGCGGTAAGCTCTCGTGTCTCTTTCAACCGGCTGTGGTCATGTGATCCTGTGACCACCCAGAGGTTCCACCGCAGTAAACCGCATGCAGACATCGTCCCCCACTCACCAACGAATGAAGCACCACAGCGCCACATATCTTTTTTTGTTACCTCAGCTCACTGGTTGTTACGGTTTCATCCTGCGTGCTGGGGGGGGGGGGGGGGGGGGGGGGGGGGGGGGGGGGGGGGG
>JBBMJM010124182.1:0-13605 GCA_037832705.1 Centriscus cristatus
GAAAAGAGCCGGTCCTGAAGTACCACTATTTCAATAGATCACACAGAAATCTGATACAGATAAATAAGTGACACATGTCATTAGAAATGACATGCGTTACTCCCATTGTGTCAGCAATCTCATTACTTGACAGGGCAGCAAGAGCTCCAGAAGAGTTGGTCCAGAATATTTCATGAATTGTGGGTCGATATGTAACGTAACAGTATAACAACATACATAAATTAAGACGGGTGCTAGTTGGAAATTTCCTGGGTCTTTCTCTGTGATTCCAGCCCACAAGAAAATGTTAATGTTGTTAATATCTATTTCTGGGGCGACAGTAGCATGTCTGAGAGTAATCACATTTGAAGAGTAATTAAAGTTGCCGCCTGGGCTAAAAGTGCTCTTAATTGATTACCCTGCATTCTCCCTGTAATGGTCTAGGTTAAATACTCTCCTAAAATGAGTTCCATTAGTCTCTTGCTCATTATTTATATTCTCTCACTTTTCTCTTATTATCCAGCTGAGATGGTTGTGATTAAATCGGCCTGCACTGAACTGCCATTGCTGCTACAGCTGCCTACTTCCCACAGATAATTCATGCCTGCTCTTCCCTTTAGTGTGGCCTGCAATGATACTTCTAATGATTCTTCAGTTGCCGTAATGTGCTGGTTGACTGCATCCACATTGACGGCACACAGCAACCTCAAGCGATAGCTGCACCATAAAATAATCTCAATAATTTGTGCTGAACAAATGAATCCCTAATCTTAAATTTCCATTTCACTTTTCTTTTTAGATTGGACACTATTCCTTGAAATGGCCGTCCTTACACCCATTCTGAATACAAGTAAACCCAACAATCTAAAACTAACTGAACTGATTTTCCCGTTCTTCTTTTACTCAGCTTGGCATGAACCTTTTTTATCAATGATTTTCCATGTTCCTTGTCTTCAAAATGTGATCATTTAGTGTGTTTACCATCAAAATCAGAGTAGCAAAGGTCATTGGAAATATTTGCATAGCAAGAATACAGACCTGAAGTGTACAGAGTGGAGTGTGTGTCATAATCATGAGTCTTTTTACTATTTGACATTTGATGTTCAGAAAATACACTGAGGATTGTAGAAAAAGAAAAGGATAACAATGACTCTATGCAACAGCAGTGTTCCTATCCATTTCTGGAGAACGCTCTGGTAGTATTGGGTAGATGTTTTAATTGGGCCCTTACCAGTCTTATTAGGGTGTTGAATGGTTGTAACCCTAATTCAGTCCACAATTATGCATCATACTATTGTAGTGAAATGTTCAATCTATCTATAAACAATTTTTACATATACCAATTAATATATTTCTGTGCGAAACGGTATGAGTTTGGGACCTTCCATTTCTTAGATGTCTGTCTGAATGAAATGGGGTCTGTGCTTCGCAGGCTGCTCACTGTAGATACCATTCCAAAGGATTGGCTATCTCTCCACACATGATGGGTATTTTAGTAACCCTTATCTCAATATGACACAGGAGGTGCACTGCAGAGGCTTACGCTACACTTCTTGGACAGTTTGGCTTAGAATGATTGAGCCAAGTGGATGGACACTGGGTGAGGGGGTCCCCAGTGACCTGAGGGCCGTAAAACAGGATTTCTCCTCTCGTCCTCAAATAGCTATTTTTGTCTTTCCAAATACTGTTTCCAAAGGTAAAGAGCTGAAGGAGGAGGAGCGCATGGGGAACAGTTGACAAGATGAATTGACAAGTTGAGAAAAGGCCTCAAGAAAGGACCTGTCCTACTCGGTATGATTAGCTCCAGCTCATAGGTGATCTGCAACGGTCTCAAACTGCAAATGCAATGTCTGTGTTGTCGTTTTCCAAACTATCCCTCATTATCTTGCACGATATCAAGGTTTTAAAGCTGATGCGAGCAAAAATATGGATGCATGAGCTGTTTAATTTTTTCCTCTTGTGTCCACCCAACTCTCATCTAAAATTGGTCCTGGCAAAAAAGGGGTATCAAACATGGCTTGAAGACTCACATTCAACATTTAAAATGACCAGTTTACATTCCAAATGTTAAGAAGAAATGTATCCTGTATCCATGTTGAAGTGTTACAAGGAGTGTCTGTCAGGCACAGGTCTGTCCACCTTTTCACTTTCATGATCACATCAACCTTCTTCTAAAAGATAATGGCTGCTAGAAGAATTAGATAACGTTATGGTAGGTTTAGAAGGGTTGTTGTCCCTACTTTTGCTCTTCTCATACTTGGAAGGGCAGCCTTTTCTTTAGTTCTACGAAGTACTTTACTACCCTTTACTTGCTTTTTTTTTGCCTTACTTGACACTTAATGAAGAGTTGATGATCAATATCACACTTGCGACAAGAGGGCAGGAAGCCTGGTCTTTGTGGAGAAGTTTAACAGCTCCACAAAGACTGGATGTTTAGTTGGGAGGCAGGAGATCAATGGTGTAAAATAGGGGAGAATTAACAATGACTTCAGAGCAAGGAGAGGAGAGGGGGTTTTTTTACCCAGGGTGTGTTAAGACAACAGACTTGTCCATGCATCCAGATAATCACTGAAACGAAAAAGGATGAGGTCCAATAAGAATCGGTTTGTCTAGGTGAAGCTGCTTTGTCTAAACCAACACCTGCCAGCTTGAATAGGAACACAAATGACCACCAAAGGCCTAAAGATGTTTAACATAGAAACATGTTTTCTCCAGTTTTTCTTTTGTTTCCTCTTTCATCCCTCTGTTTGCTATTCCCTCATCAGATTAGCATTGACATTCATTAACACCTGGTTTGCCCACTGTGTCCATGCATCAGCCATGGCACTGGGTCTTTATTGGAAATCAATGATATTTTCAATAATCCAGCTGTAGGGACCCACATTGCTCTACTTTCCCATGCAGACACGATATTAGTGATTAACAAACTAGTGAAGGAGAATATACAGTGATTCTTAAGTAAACGCTCAGGTTGTAGTTCTTCAGGCAATCAGAATACAATGGTGTAAACCTGTATGTAAAAGCCCGAGAACATTTTAGGAAGTGGGATGAGAAATGAGCAGAGGGCAAAAGCTAGAAGGGGTGAAAAGGGAGAGAGATAATACATGGTACACTGTATGGCATATCATGTCTGTCATCCCTCTTCTGTTCCATTACTGATCAGGGAATGAGGGATGATGATGAGTTGGCCAATGTACCCAAACTCCCAGTGGATGCCCTTGAAAGTGACAAATTGTGAGGTTAATTGTGCCGGGGTCGTGGCCATTTCAAGGGAATGAGCTACTTTATTTGGAGGGAAAATCCATAAAAAGACTTCATTCCCAATCTGAGCCGTCTCTATTCAGATCCAGTGAGGGATTGTCTCTGTCCTCTGGGAAGAATCTTAAACCATCTCAGCTGAGCACAGTAGATATCGTATATCACAGGTAGGCTAGCAGAGTAATCACGTTCATTTTCCTTAATCCAGCACGGTGACAGCAACATTTTAACTCAGCAGCCTGACTGGGGAAGATGACACTTTTCTCTTCAACTACCTTCTTAAGGGCCCAATTACCATTACACTTCATTTTCTACATATAAATGAAACAGATCTTCTTCAGAAAACTATTGGATTCTTCAAACAGGAGTATCAATATCCCAGTCACCTGCTTATCAAACTTTTTGTGGCACAATGCATTTTAGAAATTGTGTAACATATGATGAAAAAAAGTCAATTTAGATCTTAATAAGCACACTAAGGTTTTGTAGGCTCCAATTGAACCATAACGCAGACAAGCGTTGGGTCTTGTTGGGCTGATGCGCAGCATGTGTTGGCTCTCTATCTGCGGTAACTATGAGCTTGTTTTGGAGATTTTCCTGGGCAGAGGCAAGCGCATGGGGGTTATGTGTATTTGAAGCAATGCCAGCTCCAGCCTCTCTGGCACATTGAGATTAGGAGAGAAGAGGAGCCTTTCATATAGCCGACTCTCCCTATGGCATGGCGGAGTGGCAGCAAGCAAACACAGGCTTGGGTTTATGGATTGATGAGGGATGCAGGGGACTCAGGGAAGTAACACAGGGGCTGGTGCAGAGAACCAATGTGAGACTGAGTTCTCTGCTTGTCTCAAGCTATGTTTGGAGAGGTATGGGAGGTATCCTCCAAGACTTTGATAACAGGCTGTGGAGAGCTGACAGACATCATACTTCCCCTCTGTCCCTTCCCTGCTTGTGTTCTTTTTATTCCACCCTATCTCAGTGTTGCTCATTCACCCTTTCTCCCTATCTGTTCCATTTCCATCTCGTTGGCGTCAGCCAGACAGAGGGGCCTTGAAGTAGGAGAGAAAGTGGGGAAAGCCAGGTGTTGTTGGAACACAGTGGGCCCTGAGTTTGGGCTGAAAGGTGAGGCACAGATTCTACCGTTTGCCCAGACTTATTTTCTGAACACTGCATTGACATTCAATCTCTGGTGCCATGAAAGCTGATGAAGTGTTGCCTTGGAATACATTGGCTATCCAAGGACTGTATTGGCAATACTTGTGAGCCCTCTAGTGTTGAACTCACTCGTTTCAGGTGTTTGTTTGTTTGTTTGTTTTTTTTTTGTTTTTGTTTTTGTTTTTCTTTGGGGGGGGGTTTAAGGGTTAAGAAGGATCAGCATTGTGTCCCTGTAATTTTTCATAGTACTGCAAATTATTATAAGGTAGCATTTCCTGACATTTTAGCAACATATAAATAAATGATAAAATATTATTTAAACAAACATGTACATTCTGAAAAACTATTTTCTTGAAAGGTCATTTATTGTCCTTCATCTTCCACATTGCGGAAATGAGGAAATCCCACCAATATATAAGGTGGGGAATCTCACGCAGTCCATCTGCTGAATAATGTGATATTTAGTAGACGTGATCATGCATGAAATGTGACATGACAAAGCTTAGTGAACGGCTCTTTGTGGGCTCTCTACCTCGTGAGGATGTCATGGGCAGATGCCATTTATTTACTATTGAATATGACATTGTCATATTCTTCAAGCTACTCATTGTCATGCGCATGCACTGGGTCAGCTGTGGTTTTCTGGAGAACGCTCCGTATTATTGCACATCTGTGCAAATGGTTTGGGGCCATCCTATTATGGTTTTTAGTCCCTTAAAGTTCATTTATTGGATAAATTCCCTGCCCAAAGTCAATGACGCTGTTGAAGACCATTGCATCCATTCAATATTAAACTGGTTTTACACATCTGGATCTGTTGGTCACTAGTTTCTCTTGTAAGAGTTTTTATCACTTAGATCGGGTAATGTTGAAACAGTACTTAAAACAATTTAAGTAAGAAATTCTAAATGTTGCATACGGCATATGTGTATGTGCACATGCATGAACAGTGAGTGAGTCATGCAAGGAAAATCAGTCCTGGTTCGTATTGCAACACCCAAGGGTGATCATTAATCATTTGGTGTATGATACGATATCCATAGCTGTGTGGACTAATACAACTCACTGTGTCCCACACAAGCAGTGCATGTACAGCAATCCAGTGTGTCCCCATTCTATATAAATAGAATAATTTATATAAGTGATTTAATTCTATAATTCTCTCTCACTCCATATATTTTTACACACACACACACACACACACACACACACACATATATACTGTATATACATATATATGGACAGAGTAATTGATGAATTGGACAAAAGGCAGATTACAAGGACATTGTCAGGCTTCACTGGAAAGAGACCATTTAATCTCAGCATGTCTCTGTTGCTGTAAATTATTCACTCCAACTGAATACCAAAACAGAAGCCAAGATGCACTCTAGTCTCCTATATAATGCGTAAGTTCTTTATGAATATTCTTAGAGAGAAAATGATGGCTTATGGAAAAAAAGCTGGGCGCATTCATTGCCTGAAGAGAATGTAAATATACGGTATATTACCACTGTACCATTGTACTTGTTATTTCTGGCCAGATTTTATTCAGTGTAAATTAAATCTAAGCCAAAATTGTAGTATTCCTGGTTAAAGGCTGATACTGTGGACCTTGATAATTTGCCGTACTCATTTCCTTTATTGGAAACTAGCCATGGAAGTCGAGGCACACACAAACATTGGGTTCACAGTTAAAGCCAAATAAAAGGGTAAAAACAGAACAGTAGATTGCCTGAGAGATGGTGGAATGGCAAATAATCAGGCCTAACTGTGAAGTTGACGATCATTTGATTCTCTAAATTCTCGGAAAGAGACGCCCTCTGTGCACACGCCCTCTCTCCCGCTGAATGTGAGGGCTGCTCAACAAACTCTACAAGCTGAGTGGCTTCGTCTCTCAGCGCAGTTTGCCACGGCCGACTGCAGCGCGGTGTGAGTGGCGTCCTCGAGCTGCTGCGGGCTTACGCTGCCAACATTTCTCTCCATCGAGACCCATCTTCTATTTGCTCCTCTGGACCATTGCTGGCAGCAGGACTTCAGCATTCACTAGACGTGGAGAGAGACATAACAGGCAACTATTCCCAAATTCCCACCAGGAAAGTCGCTCGAAGATTAATGAGCGTTGCAGTGTTTGCTGGCTGCATACGTGGCCATCAGAAATCTAAGCAGTAAGAAGAGGGGGGGGGAAACAATGCCAGCAAGATCACTTCAAGTGATGTAGATAAAACATGAACACCTATGTGTGCTGCCTCCGGTGGACACCATATTTCAGCAGACACAGGGTGGATACTGTAAAAGAATACTGAGCAGATGGTGACTACTAAACTACCACAGATAACGGTTGCCTGTTTATTTCTTTTCTCATATTCATCTTGAAGCTTTTCGCTTTTATTTCAAATCCCCTCTCATGAGAGCTGCCTCATTAGACACAAAGAAAAAAAAACAAAACAGAAATGTTTCATCTTTGTCACGAAGGCACTAAGACATACAAATACAAATCTAGGAAATCAGGAAATGAAATAAATGAGGAGGAAGTGTCAGCGGCTGGGTTGACATTTCCTGAGATTAGCGTTTGTCATGGCGACAGCATTTCAGTCTCCCTTTCAATCACCATGTTTCCTGTGTTCAAGTTGATGCAGATGACCTTGAGCTTTTCTGTGTCGATTGCAATAACAATGAGAGTGAACACAGGTGCAGACTGGCTCATGCCAGATGTCATATTTCCAAAATAAGTAAAAGGTCAAAGCAAACTTTTCTAACCTCCTGAGCTCATCTATGTGCATTTGTAGACTCATAATTAACTATATAAAGGGGATGTTCATGTCTAATTGTGTGTTTACAGGATGTAAATGGGTTTTTGCAGCATACTAGGACGCATTATTGGTTTTCCCTTCCTCAACGTGCCCTCCAACAAAGTCTAAATGGTGTAGTCCATTGGCTGATGATGGCAGTGTGATCCACAGGTCGGCCAGTTCAGTGCCAGAGCTGAGCTGCCTCTCTCTCATGGCCCATTAGAGTCTGCATAATGACCACACTGATGACCTGAACGCTTTGGCAGGCTGTTTGCAAGCTGCTTATATAGAACATTTCGCAGTTCGCGACAAGTTTTACACTGCTTGGAAGCTCAAAAACAAAATGGCAAGTGGATGTTTTAATCTACCGTAAAGAACTGTCTTCAAACAAACAAACTATATTTATTTTTATTTTAGGCCGGGATCTACTCACACTTATTATTACTTCTAGATACAAGAGGTGGTTTGATTAACTTCAAGGTAGACTATCAAACTGACTAGTTCTAAATGTATTCCTATGAATACCTTACTTCACAAATGTGACGTGTCATTGTGTGTGTATAAAGAAGATGTGATTTGATACAAATAAGTGCACTTAATATTGTTTTAGCAGCGGTAACACAAAAATGTAATCAGTTGAATGTAATTTGTCCTGGAGAACCTTTACTTGGCTTCATTCAGACTCAAATAAGACACAAATGTATGATTGCTTGTTGGTCAGAACAGACCTTATTTTCCAGAGAGATTTAGAGTAGTAAGCTCCTTTGTTTATACTGAAGAATACCCTTAAATGCTGATGATGCAACAATGGACGAATGCTCTTATGTGTATTTCTGCCTCCTCTTTTCACATTTCCTTCTCTCTGTCCACCCCCGTCCTGTCCCTGTGCTGCTGTGATGTGCGGCCATGTTGTATAGTGACTGGAACTAACTGATGGTCCGTCTGATTGAGTAATGCAATCAGAGCTGTGGGGCATTGGAGAGGTGAGAGAGAGTGAGCAGGAGAGAGGGGAACAGATCAGTCACAGATATGAGACTGACTCTGGGTATCTTAATTTAGGGGGCCATAATTAAAAATCTGTTTGCCAGTTTTTCATCTTCCCTTCTCTGCCTCCCCTTGACAATTAACGATTTAATCACCATCTGAAGAAAAAAAAAATGAAAAAAAAATCCGGGTGGGGGGGCTGGTGCAGTGCAACTGACCCAAAATTCAAGTGGGACGGGACACTGTTTGTTTTTCTGTCCAGATTGGAATTTGTTCACGGAAATAATTACATAAATAATTAGTAATTACATAACACCAAAACACTTTATTTATACAGGTTCTAATCTTTGTACCCTGTTGCTTTGCAGTTTGAAATAAAGAGGGAACTGCTGTTTGTGGGAGCTGTGGTGAAGTCGTTCCTTC
Organism: Centriscus cristatus; assembly: GCA_037832705.1. Classification (NCBI taxonomy): domain Eukaryota; kingdom Metazoa; phylum Chordata; class Actinopteri; order Syngnathiformes; family Centriscidae; genus Centriscus; species Centriscus cristatus. The sequence continues at coordinate 8,586 of JBBMJM010124182.1, forward strand.
TAATGGATGGAATATTTCCTAGAGACTGTTGGGATCAGCAGTTCAGGCAATCAAGACTGGCCCAGATTATCTCAGGTAGCACTGGCCTGTCCATGCTCCACTCTGTAGTACATCCTACTTGTGAAGAGACTCGACCTTGACCTTATCTGGCCCACGGTGACACCTCAACTCTTCTTGACAACCCACTCGCCTGTAACCGCTGGATTGTCTGGACTCATCTGTTAAACATTCATTATTCATTAAAGCTTTTCTCTGTCTGCTAGTGACTCACTTTCAGATTCCAGTTCAGTGCTGAACTCAACAAAGCATACACAACGTAATTCTGGGTCTGTATTTCCCTCTGTCACACATTCCATACATGTGCTTCAGAGTGAAATAGCTCAACTGTTCACATGTATTTACAATGCATAATGTACATTTGTAGCTCTCAGCTCTCAAAAGTACCTCATCTATGACAATACTGCTTTATATTTGAACACCTGGCCAACACTTCTCGATGATACACTATACTTAAACTTTTTGGAGGCACTTCAGGTTCAAAGTGGTTGTCAGGGTGAAAAAAGAAAGTTCTGCAAATTATGTGAGTGATGACTTTAATGATTCTAAGTCACGCTGGATCCATTAACTGAGCTGTCATAATACGACATTTAGTGTAATGTGACTACTGGAGCTTGCAAACATCCAGTGGATCTCTATCTGTGATATATGATGCTTCACTTTCCACGAATGACACAATCTTCTCATGCAGAGGGTTTGTCTGATTATACCCCAGTGTACACGGAGGAGCATCCGCCCTCAAAAATAATAATTTCAGATAGTAACACCTGCATGGTGTTAACAGCCTTCCTGGGTGAGCTGACAATAAAATCACACATCTTCATAATAACTGAAAACATTAATTTTGGTCAGGGGTAAAATAAAGACACCTTGTACTGTATTTGACACTTACAACAGTTTCCAATTAGGTCTCACAGTGCAGGGGGCTGTCTGCTGTGAACTACGGAGAGAAGGAGGGCAGGCAAATTTAGGATGGTGATGTATTGTGAACAGCCTGTTTCCTGGCCAACTCTTATCTGGTTCAGAGACCCGTTCAGAGAGTGTTAGTTTTGTGTATCAGCCCAGGTCGTAATGGAACTGATGGCTCTGTATCAACTTTGGTCCTGAAGGGAGGGGTGGATCGGACCAGCGCCAAAAAAGGTTAGTGATTAGTACTGAGGATGAAAAGATGTAAGACGAGGTGTTTTATGACCATTTCAGGCAGAATTTTCCCAGCAAGTACAAGATAAAAATGCATTCAACGGAACGATGGCTCAATTATTTATTACAATCTGAGGAAGTTGATCCGTATCCTCATTTAATTTATTACACTACTAATATTTAACTAATATTTAACAGGAAGTTATGTGAGTCCTGGTGGTGCTTTAGTGCTGATTTAGACATTGTGGGATTTGTAATATGAAAGAGGTTGAAGAATATGTAAGAAGTCGGTTACATCACATTGTTCCGCTATCATGAGAATAAAGCCCTGCCAGGAGCTAAGGGGAGAGTGAAGTCTAGCTACCAGAGAAATGAGAGCCGTAGCGGAAGGTCTTGATGTGGAGCTGTGTCACAGGAAAAATGGAGCCACGCCTTCTTTTAGATCATAAAGTGTTGTCTTTTGTTTGCTCATTTCTTCATTTTTCTCCCTCTTTTCTTTTCTGTCTTTTTTTTAAATAGTCACACCGATCAGAAGCACATGAAGAGATGACCTTTGTGAAGTCCTCAGTCATTGAAGGAAAGAGTGAAAAATGATGATCAGGCAGAAAAGTGACAGTTCATTCAACCGAATATCACCTCAAATGGACTTGGATTGGTTTGGCGCCAGGCGCGCGCGCACATGCGTGTATGCAATGTGTGTAAGAGAGAGAGAGAGAGAGAGAGAGAGAGAGACTTTCAACACTACATTAAATTACACCATCCCCAAGTGTGTGGTTTTTTTTAATTATTATTTTTTCTGTGGTTGTTTTAACAAACAAAGTCTTAGAGGTCAAAAGGGACCCCCGGGTAACATTGAGAAAACATCCAATACTGCAGCTAATGTCAGCGTTCATGAGTTTACCATCAGAAGAACATTCAAGTTCAATGGTGTGCGGGGCAGCGTTGCACACTGCTGCTTACCACACAGAACGACGCCGGCCGGCTGCAGGACTGAAGCCACAAGGCTCATGGAACTATTTTCTCTGGAAGGATGTGGCCAATGTTAAACATTTTCTGGTGTAAAGGAGAAGTGTTGTCGGGCATTGGAACAAAGAAAGAAATGCTATCCCATCTGTAAAATACTGTCAGGTTCAATATTCGGGGATGCGTCTGCAGGGGACAAATCATCATCCAAAGAACTGTGCATCGAGTTCTCCCAGTCCACTAGAACACGCCGAGACATTAGAAAGAAAAAAGGAATCAAATATTTCGGAATGGCCAACTCAACGACTGACATGGACACTTCATTTCTTTCATTCATTCAGTCATCCATCAGTTGCAGCTAAGAGGAACAGACTGAATCTCCTTAAGTACTATATAAATACTAAAACAGAGAGCAGACATCTTTCTTATGTCGATGTCAGGTCTAGTCCACAATTTTATATATATATATATAATAAATGACTCAATGTGCTACATGCTTTTTTATTGCCTTTGCTCTATGAACACAATTCATCATTTTAAAAATTCAATTAAGTTGACATTGGATATGTTTCTATGTAAAAAAGAGAAGTTAAAAAAATGTACCACTGAACTTTGGAACATGCACGTTTTTTTTTTTGTTGTTGTTTTTTTTCAATTTCTACATTTAATAATTCAGTGCTATCATGTTTATTTAAGACGGCTGCATGACAGCTTCTTAAATACCTGACTCACCATGATCTGCCCAGATGCTCTTGGTTATGTCATCTACAAAGGGAGATAGAACACTGATGATATGTCTCATGACTCCGAACAGACTCATAGATAATAGACACAAGTCTCCTCTGAAGCTTTGAGACAAATTTTTTATATTATATAAAATGTGTTTAGGGGGGTAGGTGTATCCAAACAGGATGTTATTGTACCAGTACGGACATTTCATCCACATGAAACCGGCATGCTGTTTGAAATCAGGTCCCAGAGTGAAAAAAAAATTCCGACGACACACATCTTTCCTGATCCAACGGTGATCCAAGGCATCACCTTTTCCTTCGCCCATCCACACAAATGTCTCCTTTCTAGTTTGATTCATTTTCTCTACCGTCTTCATTTTTGTGTTTTCTTACATCACACGACATTTATGAACATGGTTCATGTAAGACAAGGAGCATTGGATGCATTACCATTTCTTTTTATTCTTTCCCTCTTGTGAAACACTCGGCTTGAATTGGCTTCTGTTGAAATGTGCTGCACAAATGAGCCTTTCCTGGCCTAATAAGGAGTGAAGCCCCAGATTATCCCGTCTTTTCATTCTTTGAGCTATGCACTCCTTTTTACAATGGTCACAGAACACAGCACTGCATCACCTCCGTACAAATAAACCATCTGCCATACCTGCTAGTCACCATCAAGCTCATCTTGTCTGTCTCCACTGGCAACACATTAACGAGGTTCACACTTTAAACAAAATCCAGAACAATATGTACAGACAACATTACGCATGAAGAAGAATCCCTCCAAATCATCATCCATTATTAATAACTAGCTTCAAATCCAACCCATTGCTTACTCTTTCTCTCCTCCTGCCTTCACATCTCCTACCTGTACCACTTGACACACAGGGAGGCAGACAACAGCCTGAGGCTGTACAAAACAGAGTTTTGTTAACCTCACATGAAATCTCGAACTCTGCATGGACATCGATTAGCATGAATGAGGTATGCACACTGTCCATGTACAGCACACCTTGTGTGGTTCAGTCCTTTAAGCAAGTAAATCAAGATGAACCTGAGAACAACAAGGCTTGTATTGTACCTTCAGTCAACAACACAGAGCACTTGTTTGAAAAGGTAGGATCTGGAATTAAGGATGGGGAGCTAGTAATGGATGTTGCTGGGGTCTCACACAGACATAAATGTTCAGCAGTCACACAAATATGGTATCTGAGCAAGTATTAAGTATCTATGTCAGAAAAGGCTTGACATTTCTTTGTACTTAAACAGTTATGTGCCTATGGTCGAATGAAATACTGAGCTCTTGAGAAGGGAGCGTGCTCACTATTTGGTTTACTGCAGTGAAGAATGAAGGAGGGAATGATGTAACCGTTGGGAAATAGCTCTCCTGCATGCTGAATAATGATAAATGATATAAAGTCAATTTAAACACTGGCGAGTTGGTACATGAGAGAGCAGAAATAAAAATGGTTAAATATGTTGTCACACAGAGAGAGAGGGTCCAGATCATTTTCCTATTTGAAGCACTAATGCGCCGATGGACCGTATAAGTCCCTCTGTCTGAGGGGTTTAGGACAGAGGTTGTGTCATTGTGCAGCGTGTAAATCTCTCCACTTGGTCAGTGTGTTTGTGGTGTCTGTGATTTAGCTGGCTGCGGTTTACTCTGTGTATAATAATTTGCCCTGAAGAGCGTCAGTTTGACGAGAAGTGAGAGAGCCCACACTCCCCTCCACCACCTCCCGTCTCTCACCCGTGTCATCTATAGCCAGGATGAGGCGTGACTGATTGTACAGACTTGATCAACTACTTTGCATGACGTGCAATCAGATAAAATGGCCATCACTTGGGCTCTATCATTCCATAAATCACCATTGAGCTATGGAGGAATATGTATTCTCTTTCTCCATAAATCATGGTTATCCCTCATCTAAGAGTCAATTATCTAACGTGCAACAAATGGCTCAGCAATAACCTTGAAGTAATGCGCAGCCTGTGGAAACTGCTGTTTTTGTGTCTACTAGTGACAAAACTCAGCAATTAAAACCTGTTAAAGATTGACTTTTTGGTTGATTTAAGAGCAATTCTTAAACGTTTTTCATAAGATTTATTCAGGACTGATCCCACTTTAG
>JBBMJM010124193.1:0-13603 GCA_037832705.1 Centriscus cristatus
ACAAAGTGATTAGACTAGATTCATGCATCAAGACACAACTTATCTGATCCAAACCCTGACAAATAACTACAGCTATATAACCTCTCATTCACGATCAGCACACCTCTTTTGCATGATTGCAGTGAAAAATCGTGACAACTATCAATACTATCAATAGTTATTTTTTTAAAAACATAAAATAAAGCCATAAAACCAACATTACCTCAGTCAGGGTATTAGTATCTCAGGCTGCCTTTGAGAAAAAATGAAAAAAGATGATTATTGCGTTAGTCTAAGGTTAGGTTTTTTGAAATGCCTGATGTTTAACACTCACCATCTTGTCGCCTCTGACCACAGGAGCTGAGAGCTTTGGAAGGTCAAAGTGTCACTCTGCGCTGTAAAGCCAGGGGCGACCCAGAGCCCATCATCCACTGGATCGCCCCCGATGGTCGACTAATGTCCAACTCCTCCAGGGCCATCGTCCACAATGACGGCACATTGGACATCCTCATCAGCACAGTCAAGGACTCTGGTTGGTTTACGCCCGCTGGCTTTACTTCTGCTGTTGACTGAGCAGAATTAGTTGCCTAAAGGACTCGAGTATTCACATTCGGTGATAAAGTTGAGAGTAGCGAAGCAGCTCGCATACTGATTTAATTCACAGCAGACAGTGGCAGCTACATCAATACCACTGCTTACATTTTATACAAGTACGGAAGCATCCTGCTGCCACCTCAGAAAAATAAAAACCTTAAATAAAAATCAGTAACGAGATAGTATCTTGGAAGTCCGTGATAATATCACATTCTTCTGGTACATACTGATATCACAGGAATCTATGCAGTGGGGCATCTGAGGCTGGAGACACCGCAATGTCCATTCATTCAGTCAATGGGTGTCTGACTGAGAGGTGGACAGATAGGGATTGTATCTCCTAATTCTGTGATACCTATCACAGAATTCTCTGATACGTGATTGTTTTTTTTTTGTTTTTGTTTTTTCAAGGTGTAATAGTCCAATATAAACACAATTTAAGAAAATGTGGGACATTTAGAAACAAGTCATTTGAATGACTATGTGAACTTATCTCACTCCCGGGTTGTACACAAGCAGGTTACGTTATCCAGACACTCAATATGCAACACGATGCTTTCCAAGCTGCGCCAATAGAAGGAAATTGCATATGCTTCCTGTCTCCTAAGTGGCCATGAGCCCCTCTCACACGAAGCTGACAACCTTGCTCTGTGCTATGCGGATGAATGAAAGTAAGTTTGACTCGGTTTAATATATAAATCCACTTCAACGTCTGGTTGTCTGGTTGAATAATGAATCCCAACTGATCAGCTGAGCACCAAGTAAAAGACTAAGGTTTCTGGATGCTGAGGCAGAGGCACATCAAACATAGACAAAGGATGTTTTTTGCCCATTTTAGTGGAAGTATGTTTTGAGGATATTTTGCTTGTGAAAAGTGGGTCAAATATTTACTTTGGTGACTGTCAATGGAGGAAACCTAATCTGTATTTTATGAAGAGATTTGAGGGGTGTGCGCCACCTGTGGGACAAAGATACAGTTACAGATACAGATACGGATAGTTATCTTCACGGGGCTTGTCTTCACTCTGCACTGTCTCAGGGTTCGCTGGGTTTTGGGTCAATGGTTACACATGTACAAGAGCCTCTGTGAAATTTGAATCAAAATTAGTGACAAGAGAACCATTTACCGGTAATGTGCTGGTAAGCATCTACTCCTTAACATATTACACCCAAAAGTAGCAATATTCATGGAGCAGTGGCATGTTTCAAGCTTGCTAATACATTATATGTTATTAGTCTTTCGTGGACTGCAAAGCAAAGCAGCCTCACAGTTTGACAGATGCTGTTTTTTTATGACTGTTTAGCAAAACCTTATCAGCTGTGTGTCCCACTCATCTAACGCCTTTATATTCCAGGCTCCTTCACCTGTGTGGCCTCCAACCCAGCCGGCGAAGCCCCACAGACGGTGGATCTGGTCATCGCTAAACTGCCGCACATCACCAACAACACGGGCACGGAGCAAAGGCCTGACCCCGGCTTGTCAGACATCGCCACGGTGACCAAGACGGGGGCCGAGGCAGGAGGGGTGCCTCTGGGCAACGCCAAGACGAGCCAGGAGAAGAAAGTAGTCATTGCTGAAGCCACGTCCACGTCAGCCCTGGTCAACTTCAACTTCCAGAGGAGCATTCCTGGGATACGCATGTTTCAGATCCAGTACAACGGCAGCTATGATGATTCGCTGGTCTACAGGTAGGAGGAAATACTTCAAATATTCTACTGCCACAGAGCCTGAAGCCAAAATACAATGTAATCTTCACTGATGAGGGTTATTTCATCATCCCTCTTATATCTGAATTTGTAAGCAGGTATGAGCAGGTATGAGCTCCACGTCGTTAAACATCTCGTCACCCTGCCATGTTCACACTGCAGTTACAAGTAACCTGAATCGGATTTGTTCTCTAGAACAGCACAAGTCGCTTTGAATAGGACATTTTAAAATCAGATTCAGGCCACTTTCAGATGTGGTACTGAATTAGATACATATCGGATTTTTTTTTTTTTTTTTTTTTAAACAATGCTGTGTGCGTGATGTCGTTAAAGATCAACTGTGCTTGCGGGTGAGTTGTTCATATCACATTTGACATGTGATGTGAACAGCCATACAAACAAATCTGATCTGAGCGATGAATCGGAATCGGGCCTTTAGGCCTGCAGTGTGAACGCAGCGTGCTCAGTAGCCCTCGGATGATTAGTCAGTCAGGTTATTTGTGGCGTCCGATCCGGAAAGACCAATGTTCTGTATCTGACTTCTGATTCTTCATCTTGTAATCCCCTCCTGACAGAATGTATCATTTATTACCCTGATAATGCTTAATCAACAAAATCAAAAGTAGGACGTCAGCACAAAACTACAGCCTGATGGGAAGATGAAAGTGTCAGCCAGTGTTGGAAGAAAAAAAGGAAAGAAGAAGCATCAGAGGTTTTGCACATGCTCGTCTGAGAAAGCGGCAAACAACATTCTTTCATCTCTTTCTCTTCATGTTTAGCGCTAATCACTGTGATGTGATCAGATCATCGCAAAGACCCATTTTCCTGGTGACAATACATCGCCGCAGAGAGTGAATGCAGCAGACACATTACAGAGTCAAGCCGGTAATCCCGTGTTGAACAAACAGAAGCTTCCTGTGTCGCCAGCTACTAAAAGCAACCTTTTATCAGTGCCGACGCTGGGGAGAATAAATCAAATGTCAAAAACCATTATGCCTCGTCGGATCTTAAATAGCACCCTGCAAGATAAATGATTGTCATGTCATTTTATCCCTAAAAGACAATAATCTGCATAATCTGATTTGTCTCCCTTCAGTTGCCCCTCAGATCTATCACAGAACTCACACAGGTTATCTTCTGCAGGATGATACCGCCGACCACCAAGAACATCCTTGTAAACAACCTGGCAGCCGGGACGCAATACGACCTGTGTGTTCTGGCCATCTACGACGACCAGGTGACCTCTCTGACTGCCACCCGCGTCATCGGCTGCGTCCACTTCACCACTGAGCCGCAGTACCTGAGATGCCACTTCATGCAGTCTCAGTTTCTTGGCGGCACCATCGTGGTTATAATTGGGGGGATTATTGTGGCCTCGGTTCTCGCTTTTATCATCTTCCTCATTGTGCGCTACCGGGTGTGTAACCAAGGAGATGTAGATAAGGTCAGTTTGGCTTCAGTCCGTCTGTTTTGTTGTCTTCTCTTCATTATCTTTTGCAGATACTCATCTGCTTCTCTTTCTTTCTGTCAGGCTCTGGAGATGGGGGATGTACGCTCACTGAGCAGTGACGGACAGCTACAGGGCTGCGGGATGCCAAAGTCTCTCTCCAAACACGTCCTGCGTCCTGAGAAGAATGACACGGACTGTCTCAGAGTTACCCTGCCGCCCCCGGAGCCAGTCAAGCAGCGACCGCCAGTCGTGGTAACCACCGCGAAACCCTCCATCCCAGATTGCACCGTATCCACCTCAGGTGCGAGCCACAGCTGGCACCCAGCCTCCCCCAGTGTCCCGAGAGTCAAACGTGCCATCGCTCCCCAAAAAACGTCAGATGATCGCCGAGCCAAAGCTCAAGCACATGTTGAACTGGATAATATGAACCGAAACAACTCAGCGGAGTTTAAGGTAGCCTCTGCTTTGGTCGGACCTGGCCACCCACCCAAATGGACTGCGCGGGGTCCACGGCCCCACCAGGCCCCTCGGCAGTACATGACCGTGCCTGCAGGGGGCGTGAGGGTGAATCGCAGACACTCCTTGAACGCGGACTCATACAGGGAGCGCTGCTATGTGGCCTACGCCCAAACTGGGAGCAGTCTGCGCTCCAAGCGAAGCCTGTCGATGAGTGGAGAGCTGCCGCAGCTGGAGAACACTGCAAACATCCACCGGGCCAGGGACAAGCTCTCCAGGTCTGAGTGGCTTTTGGAGAGCACTTTATGATTTAGAGTTCATCACTTACATTCCTCAGATTGGTTTTGTGGCCTGTTGTGGAACACACGGCTATCTTATGCCTTGTTTGAAGCAGCCTGGGACCTGTCCACTCCCCCTGTATATTTAGGGGCAGGGCAGGGCAGGACAAAGGGAAAGGGTTCGTTCGGTTTGTTTTCTACCTTATAACCTATCAAAGACTTCTTTATAATGACATTTGATCCCACATGAGAGGCACAACAATGTATAAAACCAATGTCATGTACAAAATGTTTTGTTGTGAGAGATACTGTACATCTCCAGACAACCGTACGTGTTCATGTGGTATTAAACGCAGCAACCTACTGTACTGGAACAAGCACGGGAGTGGAGCTGCTTCACCCACAGTCTCTTTGCCTGGAAAGCGAAACAATCTTGTCTCCAGTGCTGCCGACAGACTGAAACATGTCTTAATTACCTTGGTGGTGGTTTGGAGAGATTACGAATGTGCTTTACATCCCAAAGCGTGTTGGCACAGAATGTAGTAGACGCCGCTCCATTGTTTGATCACAACACTCCCCAGGCACAGCACGATGCAGCAATGTTTGTGGCACAAGTCAACTTGACCTAATACTGCCCTCTGGTCTGAATAAACACAGTTTTTATCACACAACTGGGTAACGACTCTGCGGATAGGATTCCTGTCATGACTGATTTGAGCGACACTTGAGCCAAACACCCACAGCATACCGTAACAGGTACGGGAGGTACAGAGGGATGTTAATTTGCATATTTTTTACTTCATGATATTATCGTGACACTCGGACGACAACTGCTGTAAATTAACTTGAGAGAGAAGTGATAAGCACACGTTTGGAACGACGTCAGCTCTTGATTTTGCTGTTGTTTCTGTTTGATGTTTACCGGTATAAATAAATCAGTGATAACAGGGACATGTCTCGTTTTTAGAACCTCACCACTGAATCGAGTTGAGGTTCAGGAGTTATTTTAGAACCAAACAAGGTGGTCATGAATTTGAGGGTTTACAAAGTCTTGCAAAAACTGAATTTGTTCGCTCTGGGAGCGGTGGACCTCTGATGTTTGTTGGCCTGAAACCAAAGAGAGAAGGGGGGCAGACGATGTAAGAAGGCCACGTGTGTCACAGAGGAAGCCTCTCGCTTGTGCATTTGGAAGCAGGCAGCATCAAGCCCGTGCCCCCACTTCAGAAACCACAGGAGGGGTTAAACACTGCCTCCTAATTCTACAGTTAGGCTGCACTCATGTCTTAGGCAGCAGAACGGACATGATCCTTGACTGGAATACAAGCTCTGCTCCACTGCGTGTTGCGGTGGCCCAGCACTGGTTGATTGATTCTTACATGCGCTGCTTCTCTCAGCATGAAAGCTCCAGGGATACAGAGCTGAAATACAGAGTCATGCAACGAAAAACCTGCGAAACTGAGCTGCACAAGACTTATGGAACAAGCTGAAATCAACTTTCATCATTCCATGCTCGTCCGCGGTGATTAAAATGCCAAGGAGATTGGCCTGAACGTTGGTTCTGTCTTTGACGAGAGCCAGAGGTGTGTCTTAATAATAGATGCATTTCTTGGGAGAGAGGCAGAGGAGGAGGAGGAGAGCGGGGCCTTGATGGAAGATTTGGTGAAACAAATAAGGGAGGATGACGGTGTAGAGAGGTGCGAGGGACAGTTCCCTTTGAACAGCAGCCATACACCTTCACGAAGGGGGAGAGGAGGAGTGGGGGCAGCAGCTTGATGATTGTGGGTTAGAGACTTGTCTGGTCTGGTGATAAGAACACCCCCCCACACACACACACACACACATACACACACAAACCTCTTCATAACATGACAAGCCTGACCTGCTTTTCCAAACTCTAAGAAATGCGATGACTTCCATCTCACACCAGCATCCCACCGGCTCCCAGACCCTCCAACACCCGTGGTCCCCCGCGTCCCCCTGCCAATCTCGGTGACTGTCTGACTGTCTGCTGCAAACAAAGTGTCCGATCCCTCCTCACTCATTTGGCATGCTGTTCAAATAGTTAGGGGTTACGAGCCCCCTCCCTCGCTCTCCTCCTTCCAATAGTCACTTAAATGGTCCGGCAATTGAACTCATTTTCTGCTGCCACAGCTAATAGGCTTTTCATTTCTTTGTGTGAGTTTCAGTTGGTTCTGACAGGATGAGTCCCTTCATGGGGCACTTACACCAGTGCCGACTGTGATTCGACAGTTGCCCACTTTTAATGACAATCATGATGTCGGGGAAATTCATTGAAACATCCAGTTGGTGGCATTGTCTTATTTAAAGCGATCGGACCTTTTTTTTGTTGCCAAACTGAAGAGCCTATTAGAATCACAGTTAGAGAGGAGTAATAAGGACACTTAAGCTGTCCGAGGCCCCTCAACAAGTGTGTTAACACCTTTTGCTCTCCATATGGCAGCAGCGTGTTTCATTATCTCCACACGGCAGATGGTCGGCATCGTTCACTCTATTGTTTCCGTGGTCAGCTTTATCCCTGAGAGTACGTGGCGAGAGAGAGAGAGAGCCCAGGGGCCAGATAGTGAGCTGCGACAAAACACACCAGTGATAGCCCTCTCAGGGGGACGGAGGGGTGGGGGCGTAATATATGCACGGACAGTTTCAAAGAGTATGCATTATTGAGAAGAGTAAATGGGTCCGGGATGAACATCATGGCTCATTAATAGTGAATGTGATTACTGTTTCGGGGAAAACGGCAGTCCGGGCAAGAGGGAGATAACTGAAATAGTCAAATCGAAAAGACTTCCTTGTTTACTCAGCACCAACTGTTACTGTCTGGTGGAGCTCGGAACTGGAGGTAATCACCAAAATCTAGAGGGGACATCCCTGGTGGGTGACTGGTGGGTCCTGTGCCCGGTCTTTAGCCTGGGGAACAGCCGCAGTCATTTTTCATGACCTCAGCATTCAGCTCTGCTTCAATTACCAGCTGGATTTGTGACAAAGCACAGAAAATGGGCAAGTGGGTGCGCGAGCATCACCCCCCAGGAGAAATGAAGGAGACAGCTGAGTGAAGGTCACAAACTGCTGCTGCTGACTGAGCGACTTCCCCCAGTTTGACACACTGTCTTCTGAAGTACCACAGCGTCACTGGGCAGTGCAGACGCCAGATTCAGTTTGACGTGAAACCCGGATTACCACGCCCCCCCCCCCCTTCTTCCTCCTCCCATATTCTCCCGCTGCCTCCACAGCTTCAGTCACACATGCTCCACGGTGACCTATGAAGCTGCATTTTACAAACCAAGCACCATTTGCCCTGAGTGATTAGCTCTCAGTCTCCTATCCGATCGTCCCTAATAATGGATCTCTCACTGATTTGCTGGAGATGACCAATAACAAGCCACTTAGAGAAGTGTTTCTTATTTTGACAGTTATCACTTTCAGATAATGAAAACCCAAACCTCAGAAAATTAAAATAAAATAAAAAATTAAAAAAAAAAAAATTAAAATGAAATAGACCTTCATAACATATCCATGTCTGTAATATGACATATTAAGACACTCCATCTGTGTGTTTATATATAAAGATGTGTTTCACTGGGGGGGGGGGCAACTTTTTGGTACAGTAATGATGATATTCTAATTTAGTCTTGGTGCCTTGATGGAACTTCATCTTTTTGCAATTAAATTAGATGATTGAATTACAGCTGCATCTCAGTGGATTAGAATTTCAACAAAAAGTTAATATTTTTTTGGTAAATCAATTCAAAAAGTCAAACAGACAGAATCTAACCCTAACACAGACAGACATTGCATTATTTGGATGATTATAATTTTCTGAGATACTGATCTCCCCCTCTAGAATAACATCTGTCCTGCCTGTGCTCGACAAACAAACAAACAAACAAACACATATTTCTCAAATATTTGTCATAAAAACATCTGGAGCATGTACCTAACCCCTTCTCTCTGTCTGAGTTCTGGTGCCATCCAACCTGCACTGCCCGCCACCCAACCTGGAGAACTGCTTGACCTGCTGATGTTACATGACACACCCACCCCCAGTGCTATAATCTACTGAACTGCCTCCTCATCTTCTCCATCCCAAAGTTTCTCCAGCTGACATCTCCCCCCGGGCAGACATGGACTAATAACATCGTTGGACTCTGAACTGCCTTACATCCATTCTTGGACCTTTAAGCCTTCACAAGCTGACTCACTGTTTGTCTGTTTATACGTTTTCATTGTCTGTGTATGCAACACCTATGTCAGGTCTCTCCGTCCCAGGGAGGGGGATCCCCCCTTCTGTGGTCCTCCCTGAGGTTTCTGCCTCTTTCCCCCCCATTATAATGTTTTTTTTGGGCACTTTCTCTTCACCCTGATTGAGGGTTTAGGACAGAGGGTGTAGTGATGTGCGGACTGCTCACTGAGACAATTGTAAATTGTGATGTTGGGCTATAGAACTAAATTGATGTTTTCATTAGCTATGATTTATAATGATCAAAATAACACTTCAAATATATATGTCTGTGTGTGATGATCTAAATATAAGGATGTGTTTCACCTTTTGATTTACTGAGGAAAAAAAACAGGATGATATTCTAATTCATGGAGATGTGCCTGTTTGTATCAGCTAACGGTGAGAAAGTGGGGGCAGATTTTAAACCTATTTAAGGACACCATTCACAGTGACTTTCTAAAAGTGCTTCTACTAATCTTGTTATCACCTTTGAACGTCTGGTAATGGAGGATAGGAAGCTTTTAGGAGGTCGTGGGACATATTATTCTTTCATCCATTGCAGAATACACAGAGGTACATGCATGTCAGTGTTTAGGTGTTTGCTCAATCAAATCTGCACATGTCTGCGAGGATGCAGGGGCCCGGACATATATGGAGGTATCGACATAGGATTAAGAGTTCCCTGTCTTTCTGACTGCAAATCGTGTTTGTTGCTCTGACTGATCTCATCTAAGTGTTCATGTTGAGATATTCAACCACTGTATCACATTTTACTGGATTTCATGCTAATTGAGTCTACACAGTGAACTCACTCACACACGGGGACATGGACAAGGCTTGGGAATACAGCAGCCCCATGGCCATTGTTTGATCAGTTGTCATCCACCACAACTGATCGGACAAAGCAACCACGGGACAATGGAGCGTACGGTCGCTCTTCATAAACAAGAGGTTTGATCTGACTGTGACCATGTTTGCAGTGTAAAACCTGCAGGCCGATCACATGTCCGTGCAGCCGTACAATCCGGGATTCAAAACAGAGACACAACGACTGTGCTCTTTTGAAGAGAACTGACCTTCAGTGACCGTGTGGCTCGACGCAGGGAGAGAGAGAATAAGACACAAGAGGGGAAGACTAACACAGCTGACCGTGACAGTCAGCAATAAGACTGGTGTCAGTGCTGCCCTCACAGAATCCAGCCTGAATAAATTACTAGAAATGGTCCACAATCATACACCAATGACAGCATCAGACACATAATCAGAGTGGACCATGGCCCAGTCGCAACCAGAGAACACCTCCAGTGAAAGTCAAACCCCAAGACGTCAGCACTCTTCTACTAAAAAACACAGTAGAAATACAGGCACACATTGACTATTTAATGTAAGTAGGCTATACTCACGTGACTAGCGAAAGAGACAGTTTATCCATCAAGCTCACATCTTAAAAATGCTTATTTTGTCCAGAGGACCAAGCGTATTCAGTTCATTACAAAGTAATCAAGGCACTTTCCTGCATTAGAGAAGCAGGAATCACAGATATGTGTACTGCATAAGAATGTACTTAAAAGCATTAACTTACAAACCAAAACAGATGCTGATTAGTGCAGCAGGTATGGGATCATGGATTTGTGCGAAACATTTAGCTTCTACTTATTCTGAACAAGCAGACCAGACTTAGACATTGATCATGTTGGGGATGATGGAGAGGATGGACGCAGGGAAGATGGTGACCATGAATTATGACCTACATTGCTCTGTGCTGACTCTTCTACAAATAAAGCAAGAGATTAAAAAAAATGACATTTAAGCTAATCAAAGACAGCCACCAGATGTGTAACAACACGGGTAGCATCTCTGCTGACTGGGTTGTGTTTGCCGTCTGTAGTCCTGGCATTCACACACTCTCACTCTCTGCAACACTCTCTCCCTCTCCTGTTACCTTGGCAACATATTTTCCGCATGGAAATAGTGTACCCTGCTGTGCCGACTGCAAAAAACGCACTTAAAGAGATTTAAATGAGTGTAGAACAGATTTAACCTACAGAGTGCATTGAGTTCTACATTTCTGCCGGCATTACCATGAAATTGGCTGTGTGCGGAAGCAACGAGGAGATTAAGCTTAATGGCTGCAGACGGGATTCCATTATACATAACCATGGACATACAAGAAGGTGTATCCACAGAAACCATGTCTGTACAATTGCTTTTGTGCAGAGTGGGGACATCTAAAAGCAGAATTTGCTCTCATGGCAATTTCCCTGTAAAATAATCAGCATTAAATTCTGACAAACAGAGCAGCGGTGTTAACAAATGTAAAATAATAAAGTGAAGAGCTGTTTGGGTTTCCTGATATAGTCTTCAGTCAGACATGAAGAGCTTCCCCACAGCTACTGTGGGTATTTGAATGCCGAGGCTGGTTCACTGTGATGAAGCTTTGTTTGCTTGCTGCTGGAGTAAGAGAGACAGACAGACAGACAGACAAACTAATGAAAGAACATTCCAGGCATCAAGATTGTAGGTGGGACCGCGGTCTGCAGCTAATAACCCTATTTAACAAACAAACAAACAAACAAAAGCTGTGTCAGGATGGTGAGGGAACATGAAGGAGCATCCAGCTAAACATGCGGCACAGGATTAATAAATAAATAAATGAATGAAATACAAGAACTCTGACTCAGGAGAGAGGCGCCATAATGAAATAAGCATCTGAAAGAGAGCAGGTGTTGGAGGCCTGACAGACTTCAGCTGCATAACAAGTAACGCATTAGCTTTCCGCTGTTTTTGTCAAACATAACAACAAGGCCTGTGAATAAATGATCACAATGGGGGGAAAAAATAAATCAAGCCTGGATAGCCTCTCCATAGTCCCTCGCCCAATATGAGGGCGCTATTCTAGTCAAAGACGGTTTCAGGTCGAGGGAACGTGAATACAAAATAACCAATGGATCAAAAACACAGTCGTCCTCTGAGGTTCCAGAGACGTCTTACATTTCACCACACAGGCAGGGTGATGACGATCAGCACCATGGAGAGCTCTCTCACCTGGGCATGCTGTTGAAGTGAGTTACCAGCGGGGGGCGCTGACAGCTGTGTCAGACCAGTGAACTGTGAGATTTTAAAAATCCCTGTGAACTGATGAGGCTTTTAGGAAAAGGATGCTCATTTTCATCTGGGGACTCAATGACATTGCCATGTTGAAGGAAAATACAGAAATGTGTTTCAAGATGTGACTCAGATCTTTGTGGGGGTTTTCTGTCAGACACATGACAGACCTAATGGTGCAGCTTCTGTTGTCTGGACATCCTGAGAGGGGTATTTTCTCCTCTGTCATACAGATGTGAGTCAACATTTGGCTTCTTCTCGATTGCTGTTTCTGAACACCTTTGTTCCAGGAGACCAGTCGTAGGCTACTGGAACAGATGTGACACTCCCAAGTGTAAAACACACGGTGAACACGACGCTGGTGGGATCCTGCCAGCAGTGAAACTATGGGCGAGGCCAGTACGCCATCAATAAAGAAAAGAAATTCACACGACATCCAGCATTATACTTCAATCTTGCCAGGTAAAAAGCAAAACGGCTGTTCTACGTATTTCAACACGGTCGGGGTGACCCATTTTATTGTGGGCAGTTGAAATCTGTGTGTGTCAACATGAACAAAGGAGGTGAATCACCTGCACGTTACATTCTAACAAAGAAAGTGATGGTCTCGCAGTGAAAAGAGTTTATAGAAAATATAAAGCGACCCATGACTAAAAGTTTAATTGGTTAACACTTTGAATCACACCTCTATGTCTACGTCATTTCAATACAGCCATACAATACAAGTATATAAGGTTATTCTGTGGTTAGAGAAAAATACAACTGAACAAAGTATGGAAATGCAAACATACAGCTGTGTTTGTTGTTTTAACTTCTCATACATGTGGAACATAACGTAGCCTTCTGTTGTACAGGTACAAAGGGGGAAAAGAATCACTGAATTACCAAGTCAAGTCGCCTGAGTCAAGTGTACAATATGCACACACCCGGGGAAAATAAAAACACTAATAGACTGCTGCTCACTCTGGTAAAAATAAGTCTCTGATGTTTGTGGGCTCCATCTTCTGGCAGCTGAGGGGAGAAAGGGGCTTTGGGGAGCAGTCAAAAAGGACATTCAAAAAGACAGCGAAAGAAACGAGACGCAGGAAAGCGTGCTGCTGAATTTCAATGTTTTTAAAGTCTTTATCCGTTGGATTTTTTTAATAGAAACTAAAAGTCTTTTTATTTAGTCTTCAACAGAGGATTCGCTCTGATGCTCTTCTTTTGCGTCGGTGTGGCCCGACGCTGGTGGAGGGCTGGTTGTTCATTGATCACTGGTTGTTTTTGGCTTTGGCATGTGTGAGAATGTGGGACTTTAGGTTGGTTGACTGGGCAAACTTCTTATTACAGCCATCAAAGGGGCAGACGTAGGGCCGGTCTCCAGTGTGGATCCGCACGTGTGTGCGCAGGTTGAAGTCGAGAGAAAAGCGTTTCCCGCAGCCTTCAAAGGTACACTATGGGGGGGGGGGGGGAGAGAAGCAGATCACAGTGATCACAGCATATTGTCTGAAGACCCCTCCACACGTCAGGCCCAGCGGACCTGCCCGACTTTGGACTTCTTCATGTTGTGAAGGATAGTTTGGGGGTATTCTTGGGATGTTCGAAACATGACTGTCACTATGTCAGACCGACAACATCTTCACCAGCCTCTTCTGTAACTACACACTGGTGCACACTGAAAGGAGAATCTATCAGGTAGAGGGACGTCCCTCTGTCCGTAGGGACCGATCAGAGGACGTCCCTCTGTCCGTAGGGACCGATCAGAGGACGTCCCTCTGTCCGTAGGGACCGATCAGAGGACGTCCCTCTGTCCGTAGG
>JBBMJM010124201.1:0-13601 GCA_037832705.1 Centriscus cristatus
GCGCGTGTTTACTTTGCTGCTGGAAGTTCTGCAGGTGGATGAAACATGAAATCCCTCATGAGCATGGACTGGATGAACAAACGGAGAGGGAGGAGGAAGTGGAGGAGAAGGAAGAGGAACAGACGGAACAAAAATACTTTGGTTTTACTCGTTTTATCATTCCTGGTTTGAGGAAGTTGTTAAAAGAGCTTCATTTCTATGAAAAGGAACAAATGAGTGTTTGTTTGTTTGCAACGACTGGACGTGTCAGGTTTTACAGGACGTCTCTTCACCCAGCAGATGTGTCCTCCTGTTGACTGAGGGGCTCACAGGCGAACGCAGGCCTCCACAGACTTGGTCAAAAACAAAACTGCCCCTAAAAAGTTGCGGTTCCTTCCTCGACCTAAGTGACACCTGTGCAGCAGGTTTAGTGACCACCTGCTCTGAATCCTTGGACACCGACCATATCCCTGGTGCTACGTTTGCACAAGCATACTTTGGAGTACTGTCTGTTAGCGTCATCACAAGACATCGATGTTCCTCTACCTGAAGTAGGAGAACCGCCGAGAGCCATGTGGCTGTCATTACGGTAATCCCATTAGCTCTGTTGCTGGAAACTGCCGAGTCAGTACCATAATGATGACGTCTTCACACCAGGTAGAGGAACCCACTGATACCTCTCTGCTTTTAGGAACTCGTGCGCTAGCATGAATCCCAGTGGTGTGAAATCCTGCTAACAGACAGAAAACAGACAGACAGAGCTCCGACGTCTTTTGGGGGGTGGAGTCCGATGTTCCACTGAGCCACATCTCGTCCGGACCGGAAACACTGTCACAGTTATTCATTTCCACATTTGATCTTGTGCGTCTGCTGCAGCATCATGATGCTGTGGAACAGGAACTACCAGGAGTTTGAGCTGGTTGTGAGCTCTGTCACTGCCAAGGTGAAGGGTGTGGCTGAGACCCACCTGCCCGGTGTGGGGGGCGTGGTCTGGGACGTGGTGGACTACAGCGGGCCCATGCAGGTGGGAGTGCACTGTGTCCCTAAGACCCTTCGTTAAAAACAAGAACCTGACTCCTTTTTTGTGTTTTTAGGACAAGAATTCATTTTTTGTGGTGACCAATGTCATCGTGACAAAGAGTCAGAAGCAAGGCCGATGTCCAGAGGTGTTCCTTCGTTCATTTAGTAAAACACCGGTCTCATTTAAAGCCCCCACAGACGGTGACGTGTTTTTTTCGGTAGGTTCCCCTTAAAGACCAGTTGTGTCGCAGTGACAAAGACTGTAGGAAAGGAGCCTGGAACCAGCAGAGCCACGGTAGGCCTACATTCCTACTTTATTATCTAATAGACCATTGTTGGTGGATTCTTAATGCTCTGATTCTCCAGTAAACCCGCCCGCAGCTTCAGAAACGGAAGCAGTTTATTAATTGTCATGGGGGTCAGTTCCGCACCTGATCGTTTTAGCTAAATAATCCCATTGGATGAGTGTATTTCAGTCTTATACATCTGCGGTTTGTTGTGTTTGTGTGTTTGTTACTGGGAGAGAGTGAAAAAGATGGCGCACAGTGCAAATGGTGCAAAAGGTTGACAAATTAAAGATATTGAATAAAAAATTATGAACCTCAAATCAAATCACAGCATTTAAACATGACGCCGTTATGAACATTGTTTCATAACATCATGATGCATTGATGCTAGCATACTTTAGAGTACTGACACACCAGAAAACGTTCAACGCTTTCTGGAAGTTCAGTGAAGTCGCACACATCCCATCTAAGTTGCTGTTGTTACGGTAATGACTTTTCCGGCATTTGGCAACAGATCGAATTACCGTAGTGCTGGGCGGTATACCGGTTCATACTGAATACTGGTACGTATTTTTCATATGATAGGAATTTTTCCATATACTGCAATACGAAATGTGCCATTCTAAGCCAATTTACTGCAGCAATGCATCTCTAAATCATGAAAAAGTTTTCCACACAGTCATGTATGGAAAAAAAATACCATGATATACCGTGAAACCGATATAACTTTGAAAAATACCGTGATATGCATTTTTGGTCATACCGCCCACCACTAGATTACCGCAATGACAGCAACAAGGCTGTCTCAGGAATCAATCAACATTTTCTACTAGCTCCATATCTACACCGAGCGCAACATGTCAGCTTTGGTGTTTTCTGATGCGCAAATACTCATGTAATTATGGTACTTCATATAAGTATGCTGAAGTGAACGGAGCACCGATGTGGTGTTCAGTGTTAAAGGGTTAACCTGAAAGCTTGAAGATGTTGTCATCGGAGAAGAAGCGGACTAGTGTTAGTGTGAGAACTCCGTGTGGAACTGAAGAACCTTCACCAGTCCCTCAAGGTTCATCTAAAGCAGTGTGAGTTTCTCTCTTCAGGGATTCAGACGGGATCATGTGTGAGGTTCGATGTGGTGAGGAAAACCTGTGAGGTTTCTGCGTGGTGTCCAGTCGAAACCAAGACAAGCCCTCCTAGGTGAGTTGTCTTCTCGGGACCATGACATTTGTCCTCTTGTCCTTGTTCTTCTTATTCCATGTCTTCTTGTTCTTGATGTTATTTGTGTTCTTTTCTTCCTTGTGTTCTTTTTCTGGTTCATCTTGTTCTTCCTCTTCTTCTTTTTGTTATTCTAGTTCTTCTTGTACTTCTGGTTCATCATGTTCTTCTTGTTTTTCCTGTTCTTGTTATTCTAGTTCATCTTGTTCTTCTTGCTGTTCTTCTTTTTGTTCTTCTTCTGGTTCATCTGGTTCTTCTTGTTTTTCCTGCTCTTCCTGCTCTTCTGGTTCATCTTGATTCCTGTTTTTTTATTCTGTTGGATTTTGTTCCCTGTTGTTGTTGTTCTGGTTGGTCTGGATGTTCTCCCTTTTCTTGCTCTTCTTATTATTTATGTTCTTTTTGATGTTCTTGATGTTTTCTTGTTATTGTTATTTGTGTTCGTGTTCCTTCTTTTCTTCTTCTTGTTCTTTCTGTTTTTCTGGTGTGACTTGTTTTTTTGTTCTGGTCCCTTCTGCCTTTTCTTGCTCTTGTTCTGACAGTTCGTTGTGTTCTTTTTGCTGTTTATTAAATTGTTCTTGTTGTTCTTCCTGATCTCCTTTTTCACTTTCTTTTTGTTTTCCTTGTTCAAATGCATGTCGGTACCAAACATCTGAGTATGAACTTTTGTTCAGTTCAGTGCAGCTCAGTCATTGGACAAGAATCATGAACATGCCTACATGTCGACATGACATCTGACCTCTGACCTCTGTTCTTGCAGACCGGCTCTGCTGGCAGCAGCCGAGAATTTCACCGTCCTCATCAAAAACAACATCCGCTTTCCCGCCTTCAACTACATCCGGTGAGTTTGTCTCCGTGCGCTCCGTCAGGATGGACAAGCTGAGTGGTCTGTGAGTGGTGGGTGACCAGGAGGAGGTGTTGTCCAGGAGGAACATCCTGCCGGAGATGAATGATGCCTACCTGAGGAGCTGTCGACGGACAAACGACTCACTGTGTCCAATCTTCAAGTTGGGGGACATTGTGCGAGAGGCTGGAGAAAAGTTCTCTGAAATGGCCGTAGAGGTGCGTTCCCACCCATTGGCGTCATTTTGTTGTCAGTGACATTTGCGAAGCCCAAATGCGAAGAATGAAGAGCTTCAGTGAGAGACGACGTCCAGCGATGAGGTCATCAGACGGCACCTGTGGAACAAAGGTCCCAGACTGACAGATTGGTCTTCAACTTTCTTTCTCTGAAAAGTGAAAGTGTTGATACATAAAGTGAGCTGTTTCTTCCAAAAAGAATCTGTTATTTTCAGTCTGATTCAGATCTTTTCAGATTTGCAGGAAAATCTGATCAAATCCTGTCGGTGGATGTATGAAAGGAAAAAAAGAATAAAATCGGACTGGTTTCATGTTCAGTGGCTTTAGAGACGAGATTGACTTTATTCTGCAAAATGCATCTGCTCCTCTGTAACATCACTTGTTAAAACTATCTTTTTGAACAGACCCTGTAGAGACTAGATCTCTAATCAAACCAAGAATCACAGCAGATCTAGGATATATTGCTTGAACATTTGATGTAGTTCTCATGTTGACCACAGGGGGGCGTCATCGGCATCCAGATCAAATGGGACTGCAACCTGGATCGGCTCATGAGACACTGTCTGCCCAGATACTCCTTCAGACGACTGGACGAGAAGGAGAGCAACAGGACGCTCTACCCTGGCCTCAACTTCAGGTGAGGTCAAAGGTCAAGTTCCCATCTGTGGTCCATCAAAGCCCAAAAAACACTTAGACTAATGAATGTTTGTGTAATGGTTTATCACACTGAACCTTGAAGGGATGAGATATCAGGCCCATGTCCCAGATCATGCATGGTGTTTCCTTCTGTGCATGAAATGTCAAAGGGTGTCTGCCGATCAGGTACGCCCGGTACGACACGGTGAACGGCGTGGAGGAGAGAACTCTGTTCAAAGCCTTCGGGATCCGCTTTGATGTCATGGTGTTCGGACAGGTGGGTTTGTCTTGTTCTTCCTCAGATGGGCTGATGGCTGATTGTCATGCTTTTACTTTGGCGTGTCAGCAGACGCTAAAAGGCCAAAAAGTGCTTGTTTAAAAATAATAATAATAATAATAAAAAAGACATTTTATCGCAATCACGCAGTCGGCCTGAGGGGGAACCGTTGGTTTGTGTGAGTGTGTTTGCCTCCCAGGTTCTCAAGCACTGACGCAGGACACGGACAGAACACAAACACGGTACTTCACCAGCCATAAGCGCTTGTTCCTTGTGTCAACGTCACATAAAGAACCGCTTGTTACACTGTTGTTGTGACTGTTTCCCTCCAGATACTTGTATTAATTCGTCCCTAACTTCATCCAGTTTTTTAGTGGCGATGTGCTCTTGTACTACTTTCTCCTATTACAGCAGCAGCACCTTCATTCATTCATTTATTCGCCTTCTCCCACTTGCTCCGGTTACGGGTCAGGTCGTTTTGGATTCGATCCAGACAGACAACCATTCACGCTCACATTCACACCTACATACACGCCGGAGTACCCAGAGAGAACCACTGTCCCTGAGGACGATTGTGTTCTCAAATAAATGATTGAAACGGGCGTCGACCTGTTCGTGGTCAGCTGGTTCTATCACAGGGTCAGAGTCAAGGGGTCGTGACCTTTCCAACACCTGTGAGTCATTCACAAGTCATCAGCATCTCGCAGAAACAGCAGAGGTACAGTGTGTGTGCGTGTGCGTGTGTGTGTCGGTACTAGACGGGGGGACGGGGAGAGCGTCAGGACTTGACCTCATGGGGCGGTTCCCTTCCTCTGTCCTTGTCTCGTTCATGAACTCTGAACCCCATGAGCTGAGGTTACAAACGCTTTGTGCTGTTTCACAGGCGGGAAGGTTCAGCTTCATCCAGCTCGTCATCTACATCGGATCAACGCTGTCGTACTACGCTCTGGTGAGAGAACACATCACATCGGTACCCACCATTTTCAGCAGGAAGAAGGTCTGGGAGCATGCATTTGTTGCTGCATGAGATCTCGGCTTGTCCTCTCCTCAGATTTCCAAGCTTATCAATCTATTTTCTGTGGCTGTCACGGGGAGGTACGATGCGTTTTCAGCGAGTTGTTCAGCAGAGAGGAAGCTGCGAAAAGCCAGTGAACGCTCTAACTGATCTTCTTTCTTAGACGACCGTGTTCATCGACTGGCTGATCGGAACCAGCTGCTACTCGGCAGAACTCGGACAGAACTACTCGGAGAGGAAAGTGGAGTCGGTTGAGGACAAACGGAAGGTGATTAATCATTCGATATGATGACACACCGCTGCTTTGGACTTGTTCATTTCCTCCAACTCAATCAGCATTCTTTAGTGTGTGTGTGTGTGTGTGTGTGTGTGTGTGTGTTGCAGTGTGTCCTGTGTGTGTCCTATGTTGACGAGAACAACATTCGACTGGTGATGACGTCGCAGAAGAAGAAACGTTTACAGGACGTTAAACCCATGTCTGTTCAGCCACAGAAGGTAAAGCTGCAGGCACAGAAACCAGAAACAATTCGTTGAGGTCGATGGGTGAGTATAGGAGTGGAGCGTCGCCCCTCATCAACGTGATGAGAATGAATATGAATGAATATATGAATCAGTGTGTACTTAGTGAAAGTACCCAGTTGATTCTTCCCATTTACAAACTCATTTAATTACTGACTGAACACTAGATGAAATATGAGATCTGGTTTATTTTATAAAACAAATTCACTTTGGTCACTGATCCTGATCCTTATCCTACATCTAATCCTAAACCTGATCCTAACCCTAATTCCGTTCAGTCTGAATACTTTCTAGATGTGCATGTGTCAGTGTAAGTTACCGCGTTTTCAGTGACGTTATAGTATCAGGGAACGAACAACGGATCAGCTGAGCTTAGAAATGAACAAATCCGTCAGAGGAGTTTGTTCACCCAAAAGATTTGTTCTGTTGAAACAAATCGTTTGCAGACGGCACAACGTCCTTAGAACAGAGGGTTCTTCTTAAAGTGCTACGTGTTGTTAGCAGACGCTAACATCCACACCGTGCTATGTTGTCACAGGAGGACACCGGACTCCTGAGCTCTGTGCTCTGTCTGCTCCAGTCGGATGTCCATGTGGACCACAACTCTCAGCCTGTGCTCGCCCCTGAACCCGACCTTAAACCCCGCGGTCCAAACTGGTGTAGCTGTGACCGCTGCACTGCCTCCTCCAGTCCCGAGGAGGAGCTGTGCTGCCGACGGAGCGCTGGCACCTGCATCACCTCGTCCCCTCTGTTTGAGCGGCTGGTGCTGCGGCGGTCCCTCCTGGAAACTGTACTTTTGTACCGGGACCCTCTGTGTTTGCCCGCTGATGGGGGGCACACGGCTGCCTTGCGTCACTGTGCCTACAAACAGTACATCAGCTGGAGGTTCGGGGTCCTACCTGACGACTGCCATCCTGTCATCCCCAGCTGCTGCGTGTGGAGGGTCAGGGGGGCGTATCCGAGTCCTGACGGACGCTACAGCGGCTTCGCTCCTGCCAGGATGGCGTCCATGCGGGGCTGCACTAATGAAGAGCTGTGAGGATGTGTGTTTCCTCCCCCAGTGACAGTATTTTACTCTAAAACTCACTAACAAAGACAGACATTTTAAAAAAGTCACTTGTCAGAAAAAGGACCAGCTTGTTCTGGGTCAGAGGTGGATGAGGTTCACTCACTCACTGGTCCATCAACTCATCTGGCTGATCAGCTAAAATATATATTGATTGAAGATGTTCACTGTCCTTAAACAGCTGATTAAGGCAGAAATAACAGCACTAACTGCTCTGATGAAGGATTTCTCCAGCCAGGAATGTCTTTTCATGCGTCTTGTTCTATGTAAGGTTGAAGAGTTTTGTGCTGTTGGTGTTTCATGGGCCAGACGTGAGCGTCACATGGTCTTAATGTGGGATGTGATACATGTCAGGCTCAAAACTAAATTCAATCTGTTTAAAATCCACAGAATGTTTGTTTATTGTCTCTTTTAGGACAAAATATCATTTGATTGAGTAAATAAATGCACATTGCAGCACCTGGTGATGAACTGTTAATGTGAAGTATTTTGTCTTCCACAGAACTAACTACTTTTGCTCTTTTAGTAACCTTAAACACAACTTTGTTGTTTCAATCAACCAATACAAGCTGTTGTTACTTCAGTGAGGTTTTATCTGAAAATCCCATCCTATTGCCTGTCCCTGGTTAGCCGCTAAACACGCTAGCTAGCTAGCGAAGCTGGCAAAGTGCCTGTCCAAAGTGTGTTATATGTGGGGTTTTTTTAGCATTTCCATTGCGATGTGCTACAATTTTTCTACACAGATGCAACGTGTATGAAATGAAGGAAAACTAGATGGAAGCTGCTGGTCTGGTGTGGAAACTGAAGTTAAACCACAACATGAAACCACAGACACATGTCTCACACTCATCTACTCTTGTCTGAATGACACAAGCTATGAACCATCTCCATTCTCCAATATTGTTAGTCACATATTTTTTCCACGTTAATCACGTTAGTCAATCCAATTTAAAAACTGGATCACATTTTGTGGTTGACCAAAGTACCACACGAGGTGAAGCTTTCACGCAGGCCTGTTAACCATGACAAACCATGGTTGAGAAATGTGAGGGTGAAATGACACATCTGGTTATTTATACTTGACATTTCTATTAAAATATGTTGCTATTTGCTCCAGTGCTACAGGAGTGAAGAAGAGAAGCACAACCGGAGTTTCTTAGTGTATTCATGAATATATTGCACAGGAATTGTTTGAAGTATGATTTTTCATGTGGCTGCAGCAAACAAGCTGAAACTCTCCCTTCCTTAACTGTGACAAGATGTGTGGTTTGCTGGGTGCCATCACGTTGGTAAGTTGAGCAGGAGCCAGCACGCTCCAAACCTGGAGTTTCAAACTGATTTTAGTCCAGGGCCCACGTTCAGCACAACTCGGTCTGAAATGGGCCGGACCGACCGTGGACACCTTCATTTTAAATTTACATACATCTCCACAAAACTAAAGTGGAACTACTAAGTAAAAACAATCACGTATGTTAATAAAACAGTGGAAACGTTTTCAATGTAACTTTCACTCTTTACACGTTCATCATGTGGGCCAGATTGGACCATCATGGGGCGACTTTTGGGCCGAATGTTTGCTGTACCTCAATGTACTTGACACTCCACTTGCTGTTCATACATTGTTTACATACTTTGGTTTTTCAATGTCAATTTTATTTTATATATTTATATTAATATATATTAATTATTTCATATATTATTACATGTATTTACTGTACAAACACATTTTGAATGTAAATGAATAAGAGAAAAGACACGAGAGCTGTAATCTAAAAATAAGTATGGTTTTTAACAAGGATTTAAACGTTTCATGTTTTAGGACTATTTGCAGTGCAAACGTGCAGTGACGCTGAGTTCCATGCCCTTGTGTGGCCCCCCAGTGGTTATTGATGGAATTGCTACATGAAATACAGAGGTTAAATTCTCAGTCAGTTTATTCTACTGAAGTTGCTCAGTGCAGTCTAGTTAGCACGCAGGCTAATTTGGGCTCTGAACCAGTCGCCTTAGCTGTTATTGCAACAACTACCCCCTTGGGAGGTGTGTGTGGAGCCTTTCCAAGGCTCCTTTTCCACATCCAGATGAGTTGCAGTCGCTGTTCATGAACGTAAATCCTCCCTTGTCATTATCTGATGTGTAGACCAAGGGCAGCTCCCTGTCAGATGTGCTGACCTCTTTCCTTTCCTAAGCATAACTACTTGTTTTGAGTTTATGTTTCGCTAATGGCCAATAGCTAATAGCTAATAGAGGTGAACCATTTAAATTCATTTTAAATCAAGCACAGGCTGCTTGGTGAAACCTCATTTCCCAGCTTGTGGCGTCTTTCTGCTTTGGGTGCTTGTTTTTACGAGTCATAAAGTGGGAGAATGCCACAGGACAAGGCCACTTTAGGGGAACCGGAGAAGCATAAAATGAGATTTCTCTTTGATGTCATAAGGGCATATTGACATGATGGCAGAGCTCGGCCCCCTCGTGTTGACTCGATGATGGGTGCACTGAGCAGAATGCTCGTTAGTTACGTGGTTCCACTTTAGATTAGGTTGCGATTGATAATGAAATGTCAAATGCCCATCAAAACTTCCTCTGTCCGGTCCAGCACAGGAACGGTCGCGGTAATATTAGCTATGTAGACTGCAGGCTATTCTCCAGGTGGCCTGTGTGACATTTACAAACACTTTCAAAGCTTCACTTTCACAAGAGCAGCTCCAGCCCCTTGGCCATTGTGTTCATAAATGGTCCATTTTGACCGAGATAATGCCTCTTTGTTAAACGGGTCCGGGCCTGAAATAGCACCCGTGACTTGCTTGGGCAGCAGACAGCCCTGTTTCCTCCCATTACTCATCCACTGCTGCGTTTGGTCCCTGGACTGCTGCACCGCTCTCGCTGGTGGCGAATGTGTTTGCTTGGTCTTTGCCCTGACAGCTGGTAGTCCGTGAGAGACATATTTGACCGTGTCCTTGTACCTCGTACGTGTCTTGTCTTCATGCCGAGCCCTGATATAAATGATTTACAGTGGTCTACACGCTGACGGTGTTCACCTGCAGGCCGAGGGTGGGTGCGTGTGGAGTCTAAGAGGGGTCGGGGGCGTCGGCGGGTAGAGTGTTCAGTGGAACTGGAGGTGGATGGATGAACTGATGCACACTGACGGATGAGTTAATGGATGGACGGATAGGGAGAGGATGGATACAGTACAATAGGCGGATTAAATGGATGGATGGGTTCGTGCACCATCAGTACAATGTTTGTGTTGATCTTCTCTGCTCTCCTGAACTTGTTTATGACAGCGTGAGTATCGGGAGTCAAACAGCAGCTCCGCTGTCCTGTGATTTCTCTGCACCGATGGATGTTTTACACCGGTGGATGAATTCAGTGTGAGCACAGGAGGGTTGTTACTGTGGAAACAGGAGAATCCATGTGAATTATTCATGAATTTCAGCCATAAAGTCAACGTCGTCAGACACAGAGAACTTCTTCTCACCTTCTTGGCGTTTGTATTTTCATGTCTTGGACATAAAACATTGGTGGAATTACGTTTTTCAATATTGCTCAGGACGATTGTATCCTCATTCCTGTCTAAATGTGGCCAGGTGCAGAGATACAGAAGGTCTTGATGTAAGGTGCCGACAACGCCACCGGGGGCCTTTCACCCCAAGATATACGCTACGGTTAGCCTCGCCAATGTTCTCCTATCAAGAAGGGTGGTGCCCACACAGATACAGCGTAAGTAGACAGAGACGTGATCGCAATATGACAATTTATTAAAAGAAAAACAATTTGTTAAAAACAACAGGAATCTACTAACAGTAAGATACAATTAAAACAAACCCAATGGCTGCCACCAGGGTGATCGACACAGTCAAATGACGGCAACGGCGGCGGAAAGTTACCTGTCCTGGGTGGAAGGATGCAGCCGACGCAACACCTGTGCTCGCAGTCCAGCGTCCACGCACACGCCTATGAATAATAACACACAGCACACAAGCACGGCAAAGGGTGATCTCTGTAGCGGGTGAGGTGCACGTTACAGCTGTGGCTACGGGGTGCTGCTGAACCTGCCAGAAGTCGATCTCAGATCTCAATAAACCCAAATGCTGCAGATTATTTGGATGAACTCCTGCTGTCTGTGTCAAATGTGAACGGTCAACATGTGACTGCTGGTTAACACCGACTCTTCATGTCTGACCCCACCTCTAAGAAACACTGAGGCATGTTTCCAGTGGACTACGTGTAAACGGATCCACATGTGGCTGCTGGTGCACATAATGGACAGACTGCTGCCGATGGAGGAACTTTCTAGATGTCATTAGTAACAATAAATGTCCAAAAATGCTTATCCTTTGTTTCCTGTGGCCTGTACCACGAAGCTCGATTAATAAGTCCTGGATCAGTCACGTTGATCCAAGACTGAGTTAGCGAGATCGTGGCGTTCAGGATCATCGGTATCACAAAGCTGGATATCGTCTCGATAACTCAACCCAGCTTTGTCACAACAAAGCCAGAGAAAGCGCACGTTAAGAGGTGTGTTCTGAGGCAGCAGACCAATCACAATCACGAGCACACGAACGGGAGACAGAGTGCCTCGCGCCGGCCGCAGAGGTTACTGCTGGAAAAGTAGGAGGAGAAGTCAGTGGTTGTAGAGAAGACAAACACCGTGGAAGCTGACAGAAGACGACAAACTGTGAGACTGTAAATCTGTATGTTGATCATTAATGACTCAGTGAAACTTTGATTTTTTTATTTTGTGATCAAAAATACAAAATTTAAATATATATATATATATATATATTTCTGGGGTATTTTATTAATGGAGTCCCAAAAAATCTAATGTTAAAAATTATTCATACCCTAGTCCATTGTCTTCTTTAATAGTCAATGACAGAGCCTTTATTCTTTATGACCGCTTCTGGACGATTCCTGTACGTGTCCACAAGCTTCCGGCATGTCTCCTGTGGGATGTTTGCCCACTCCTCCTTGGTGAATGCCTCAAGCTGGGTCAGGTTTGTTGGTCTCCTCACCACCACTCTGGTCTTCAAGTGATGCCACATGTTCTCAATGGGATAGAGGTCAGAACATTCCAGGACATTGACATTAGTGTCCTTGAACCATGTCTCCACAGTAGTAGTAGTGGAGTATTTTTAGAATTGTTGTCCTATAGGTACGTCCAGTTGTGTCCAAGTTGAAGTTTCACAGCAGATACCTTCACATTTTCATCAAGTATCCTGTAATCCTCCTTTTTCATGATTCCTTGAACCTAGACGAGATTCCCTGTGCCACTGGAGGAGAAACATCCCCATAGCATTATGCTTCCATCACCATACTTGACAGTAGGCACAGTCTTCTTTGGCCTAAAGGCCTCTCCTTTCTTCCTTCAGACATACTGAGCATCCATATGGCCAAATAACTGAAACTTTGTCTCAGCAGACCACAGAGTAGTTGACCAAAAGCTAGGATCTTGCTTCAGATGATGTTTACAAAAGGCCATGCGAGCTAACAGATGTTTCTTACTGAGCAGCGGTGTCTTCCGAGGTTTACGGCCATGGAGACCTCCTCAGTTCAAGACTCACTCAATGGTGGACCATGACACCTTTGTCCCTGCCTGGTCAGGTGTTTCCATTAGGGCCTTGGTTGTCATCTGTGGGTTGGTGTTGACCTCTCGGTAGACTTTTCTCGCAAATTTGGGGGACACCTTACGCTTCCGTCCAAGGCCACTGAGGTTTTTAACAGTGTTGAACCTCTTGTGCTTGTTGATGATGCTCTGGACGGTTGAAAGAGGGACATCATACTGCTTGGAAATAGCCTCGTAACCGTTTCTTTCACTGTGGCTACGAACGCTAATGCAGGTCCTCACTGAGCTCCTCATTAAGAATGACCTGAACACTTTCCCCCTATTTATACTGTCCTGGAAAGATGTCTTTTTCACTTTAACATCTGGCCAACAATGTTTACTTCATTGTCACATCTTGAAGTCAGTCTTGTTCTTCTTCTTCTCCCTTCGGCTTTTTCCCTCTTCAGGGGTTGCCATAGTGAATCGTGGTCTTCCATCTTTCCCTGTTCTCTGTATCCTCCACTCTGACTCCAACTACCTCCATGACCTCCCTCACTACGTCCATAAACCTCCTCTTTGGCCTTCCTCTCTGTCTTCTACCTGGTTACTCCATCTCTGACATTCTCCTACCAATGTATCCACTGTCCCTCCTCTGCACACGTCCAAACCACCTCAATCTAGTCTCTCTAACTTTTTCTTCTAACATTGTCGTCCCTCTGATGACCTCATTCCTTATCCTGTCCATCCTGGTCACTCCTAAAGAGAATCTAAGCATCTTTAACTCTGCCACCTCCAGCTCTGTCTCCTGTCGTCTGCCTATTGCTAATGTCTTCAAACCGTACATCATAGCTGGCCTAACCACAGTCCTGTAAACTTTTCCCTTCACCTTAACTGAAACTCTTCTATCACAAATCACTCCTGACACTTTTCTCCAGCTGTTCCACCCTGCCTGCACCCTATTCTTCACT
>JBBMJM010124210.1:0-13600 GCA_037832705.1 Centriscus cristatus
AACGCTGGGATCGGCTCCAGCACACCCGTGACCCGGAAACGGAATAAGCGGCAGAAAATGAATGAATGAATGAATATCACAACAACAGGTTTTCCTGCAAGAAGTGTCTTGAACTCTTCTTTTTCCTTCTCATACACAGCTCCCAAGTATTCTTCTTGAAGCTGGGGAAATCCTGGATATATATATATATATATATATTCATTCTTTCTCTCACACACAGCTGTTATTTAGTTAAACATAATTCAGCGTAGCATGTATCCATTTTAATTAGGCTATTCTCACACACACACACACATACCTAAAGGTTAAATCACTTTGTCCCAGTTACACACAATTCAGTATTAATTAATAACTGTAAGAACATATTTTAAACATTTATACACACTCGTTCGGACCTGAGCAGCTTCCACTCACCTCATTCCGTGCAGTCTCCAACAGCCTTGGAGGTGGAAGCCTCGCTGAATGGAAGTTGTCTGGTCTTACTCCTTTCCTCAGCTGCAGACTTCTGATGTTTCGAGCTAGCAAAATGTACAAAGTTGCACAGGGCGCAAAATAGTTTCCCCCCACTCTCGTGTAGGGTATGAGGATACTGCTTTGCCCGGTCAAGAGCAGAAATATTTGGAGGTAAATAAGAGCTTTTTTTCCGTCACCGTTTCTCGTTTCCGCAACGGTGTTGCTTTGTTTACCTGTGACTGCGAATGCGCGTGGTGATGACGTTATGCGCCGCAGCAACGGTTCACTTGCGAAAAAAACGCGTGAAATGTGAAATTAAGCGGGCATCGCGTAATCACGCGACATATGCGTGATTATGTGGAAAATTCCGCGATCGCAGAATTGCATTTTTCTGGAGGGTCTTCACCAATATACCTTTTTAATCTGTAACAGAAGGTGTGTTTGTGATCTTGGTGTACTGTAAAGGATTGAGCAGACAATTTTTCCTCTCTGTTAAGAAGAAATTGCATATGTGTTTTGTTGCCAGTGGTTGTAAATGTGTGTTATTATCCGGGTGGAGGATCTTCCGCGGTTCCCAGACAAACTGCTGGATTATCGTTCGATCCGTGTTTGGAGATGCTCACCTGTCAGTTAGGGATGGGCTGGTCGGAGGCTCTGGAACCACTGGGCCAGATATTGGAAAGATGGGATGATGTTTTTAAGAAATGAATTTAAACAGTCATTTTGCTGGTGAAGGGAGGTGCTAGTATCAATATCATCTGACGGCGGCACACTGGTGATGTTGCTAAATGTTTTCGCTGTAAATTCATCCGAGGGAACCAACAGATGGCCTGTAACTTTGTGTGCACTTCCATATTCAGAGTTGGGAAACTCCTGGGCCAACGAGAACACGTTCACAGCAGCGGAGGGGATCATCTGGTTTCGCTACCACAATTATGTGGCCTCCAAACTGCAGGAGGAGCACCCACAGTGGTCAGACGAGGAGCTCTTCCAAAACGCCAGGAAGACTGTGGTGGCCACATTCCAGGTACAGACACAAGCCTCTGTGCAACCATCTCGCTGCACAGGTGCTGATTTACTCTGCTGGCTGGATAGACCGAGGTCACAGTGACGAGAGGTGGTTGTGATATTTATTTATTGTTTTTTTAATGGATGGTTTCGGTGTTGTGTGTGAATGCTTTGTCATATTTAACTGTCAGTGTCACTTCCGTTAAACACACTCTGGCTTGATAAGAATATTTGATATTGATATTTGAATTTGACAGTTCAAGAGTCAGCGATGATAGAATTAAACACCATGCAGACATGTTCAAGTTTGGGACTTAATGGAGAGGCTAATCAGGCTGCAAGATATGAAGAATTCATAAGCAAATAAAGTGTAATCTTTTAAAACTGGGAAAGAAAACTAAAAAAGTGAAACCATCCATTTATCTATTTGTATTTACATTTAATCCATTATCTCATTGTGAATGATTCACTAACTGATTTGAAAAGTATTTTCTACAGGCTGGAAACAAACAACAATTTATACCTTTGTCCTCTGACAGAATATTGCTCTCTATGAGTGGCTGCCGAGTTACCTTGGACACCAGAGGCCTCCTCCGTATCCAGGTAAGAGTCAGCCAGAGTACAAGTGGACAGGTAAATGGTCTGGTGACCACAGGCTCTGGTGAGCTCAGCTACCAGATATGTGCTTTGTCAGTAAATCACTGTCACTCTTTCTGCTGACTTAGCACTATCAGCTGCAGAAAGTTAAAGGTCAATGGTCACAATGGTCAGATCATCAATTTGTTGCCATTTTAAATTGTGATAGCAGTTGTTTGAGAATTGGTGCTGCAGTTTGAACAGTCTAAATTATCCTAATAAAATTTGTTATACTTATTTTGTATGTGCTGAGTGTTGATGTGTCTCTCCAGGCTATCAGAAGTTTGTGGATCCAGGGATCTCTCCTGAATTTCAGGCTGCCGCCATTCGGTTAGGCATCACGATGGCTCCCCCTGGTGTTTACATGAGGTATTTTTTTTGTTTCTCCCCTGGTATGTTTCTGAAAGGTTCCAGTTCATATCGGTCCGGTCAGTGTTTGATTGTCACCAGTCACCATCTGTGTGTTCTATTTTTTATTTTTTTATTTTTTCAATATACAGAAACAGAAGCTGCCATTTCCGAGAGGTTCTCAACACAGATGGGAGTTCCTCTCCGGCTTTGCGTCTGTGCAACAGCTTTTGGAAACGCCAGGTTCACAACGTTCAAATGATTGCTTTTGGAGAAGAGAGGAGAAGGATGAGATTTCATTAAACACTCACACTTCCCCAGACACCTTTCAAAATAACGTAAGTTGTTGTTGTGGGATTGTTAATTTCATTTTGTTTGCAGAAAATCAACGTGAGGACCAGTAAGGATGTAGACGACCTCCTCATGGGCATGGCCTCTCAGATTGCAGAGAGAGTAGACAACATCGTTACGGAGGACTTGAGAGGTGTTTAATTAATCTGTGCCGGTTTGGCTCTGATTGTCAATCAAAGGAATGAGTATCCATCACAGCAGTCTCTTACATCCTGACAGACTTCATGTACGGGCCTCTGAGGTTCTCCCGCTCAGACCTGGTGGCGCTGACCGTCCAGAGAGGAAGAGACTTTGGCCTCCGGAGTTACACTGAGCTCCGAAAAGCTCTGGATCTGCCTCCTGTAAACACATTCGCAGACATAAATCCACAGCTCAACAGATCCGACCCGCAGGTAAAAACCCAGGGACGCCCCACAGAGGACGATCATATCAGGACCGCGAACTGAAGCTAAAGTTTACGCCACTCCAACAGCTGCTCCACAGGATCGCAGAGCTGTACGAAGGAGACATTTCTAAACTGGAACTCTTCCCTGGAGGACTTCTGGAATCTCTTGGTGGTCCCGGTCCAGTTTTCTCGGCCATCGTCTTGGACCAGTTTGAGCGTATAAGAAACGGTGACCGCTTCTGGTTTGAGAACAAACAGAATGGGTGAGCTGCTCTCTGCTGGAAATGTCTTCTTGTGCTATTTCAAATCACACTTGTTAATCAGTACATTTCTGGTTTATTTGTATTTTGCTGATTCTCATATGCTCGCTATACTGTGTAGTACTTTATTTGGGGTTTATTTTTTTATATTGAATTTTGCTCCGTGTGCAGTTGGAACTTGAGTTTCCTGAGGAAATTTCCCAACGGTTCATTAAGTTTCCATCTGTCCCAATGTAATCTTATCACTGTCTGTGTTCCCTCTTGTGGCCGTCGCCCAGTTTGTTCACAGACGACGAGATCGAAACGATCCGCAACGTGACCTTTCACGACGTCCTTGTTGCAGTGACGAGTGCAGAGGCCGCTGACATACAACGTCATGTCTTCTTCTGGAACAGCGGTAAAACCCCACAACTGCTTTCTGTGCATAAAAAGAAAAGCGTGTGTGTTGATTTTCTGAACATAAATGGACAAATGAGGATGGTGTGTGTTGCTCGTAGGTGACCCCTGTCCTCAGCCCACGCAGCTGAAAGCAGAAATGCTGCATCGCTGCACTAATGCCACTGAACTTAATTACTTTGATGGGAGCAAAGCTGGCTTTGGGATGTTTATCATTGTGCTCGTCCTCTTTCCGGTTGGTCAGTATCATGCTCGCAAATCCAGCTTCGCTTTGCTCTGTGATAGAATTGATATCACTCATCGGCTTATTTTTATTATCTTTCATACTTTCGCAGTGAGTTATCTGTTGGCCTGTTTGGTGGCACATCTCCACACGTACAGGTACAAGAAATTCAAGACGAGAAAAGCTGTGGGCAGAACAGAGGAGCCATCGGTCGGCATGGCTGGTATGAGGAATGAAATTCAACTTGCATAGGATTATATGTACAGAGGACTTTAGGGCTGGACCTATGAAGAGGAAGGGGTGGGAGAAAGGAGAAAACAAGACATCAAACACATCAACACACCTCCAATACCTGTGAAAAACTGAAGGGGACATGTGAATTGTTAATAACAGGCAGCTGAGCAGCATGATGGCTCAGGTACCATCAGTGTGTCCTTGACAGACTCTCGACCCCCCCCCAACTGCTCCTGATGGTGTTGGGGGTCTTTGTCCTTCTCCATCAGAGTGTGAATTTGAGTGTGAATGAGGAAACATTGTGAAGCACCTTTACTGCCGTTAAGGCATATGAACGTACCCATTTACTGCTTCACTGGCCTTCAGCCTCTGTCATCCACAGTCCCGACCCAGTGTTTGTAGACGGTGGGTCACGACCCAGTGGCTCCTTATTGTCATTGCACGGTTGCCAAATTGCAAAATTTCTTGAACAGTGTTTTATTGAAGATGTATCTCACTGAAGAAATTGATGCCAGTGAATTTTTTTTTTTTTTTTTTAAAAGGGTAAACGTGAAACCAGCAAAGGAACACGGATATCAGTGATTTTTAACTTCTCACAGTGATGGAAAGTGAAGCATGAGAAATATTCAGTGTTGTCGCAACGCTGATGCACAGCTTATAGGATCATCCACACATTGTAATTTTGAGTTCATTTGAACATCGGCACTAACACCAGACAAGCTGTTTGTGATGTTGTTTTAACATTGTCCTGGTTCTCAGCCTACGAGTGGCAGAGCCATAAAACCCCTCCACATCCTGTCAGCCTGGACATGGATGAGAAGATGAGGCTGCACGTCTATGACAGATCGGGGCTTCCTCTCCGCTGCCTCATTCTGGGCAACCAGTGCAACCTTGACATCCACCTGTCCAACGACCGTCATCGTAAGGCTCTGCTGCTCAAAGTACCGGCCGAGTACGACCTGGTGGGTAACTGGGACCGTGTGCACGCTCGCAGCTTTCTCTGCAAACCTGCTGACTGGTTTGAGACAAATACAACAAATACTCTTACTGTTTTATGTGCGAGTGCTCCAGCGTGCAGATTAGAACCCGTTGTCTTAACACCCCTGATTGTTGACGTCAGCACGGTTCTGTAATTGTCAAACACTCTTTTCACTTCTCCGTTTTATGGTTTCGATTTGCGCACCCAGGTGCTTTTTTTTGATGACGAGCGCAAACGCACGGCGTTTGTCAAGCATCTGTGCCCAGAGGTGACAAGCACCAGGCAGATTAGAACGAAGGCGATGCGAGAGAAGGACCTTCTGAGGGAAGCGTTGACCAGAGAGCAAAGAGCCCAGATTGTGGAAACTTTCATTCGCCACGCTTTCTGCAAGGTACGGTCAGAATGTCCTCCTGGCGCTGATGTCCGCCGACGTCAGTGGTGTTCCTAATGACATGACACGGTCCTGGTCTGCTCATCTTTCTTTTTTTTTTTTTTTTTCCTGAGGTCTTGGAAATAGAGAAGTGTGACGCCGGGGACATGAGCGGTGTTTCCCACAAGCGAGCCAGAGAGGTTCTGCAGTGCGAGCTGACGGCTGCAGAGTTCGCTGACGCTCTGGGGCTCAAGTCGGACTCCCTGTTTGTCGACTCCATGTTCACGCTAGCCGATAAAGACGGCAATGGCTACCTCTCCTTCCAGGAGTTTCTTGATGTGATGGTCATTTTTATGAAAGGTAAAAAAAAAAATGACATTAACATGACACAGCAAAAAATATTTTTGGAACAGTTTATTTAGACTTTTAGCGTAATCCCCAGGAGATGTTGCTGTACTTTTTTTTTTTTTCCATATTTAACAATATACCAATGTTCTTACTGTGACCTCTTGAAAATTAACATTTTCTTGCCAAATGTGGCCGATTTCAGACAGCAGCCTGTTTGGAAAGACCCATAAAAAGTCCTTCCACTGCTACAGTGGAATGATAATCTCCACTCGAGGGGATTACATCTGTCAGTTTGTATTGTGCTCGTGGACTAGATATGATCAAATGGTGTTTATAGGGTTAAAGTAGCAGCTCAGCTACGATGCTGTTGATGAAGCAGAACGTTTGAAGGTTCTAAAGCTATCTTTGGGCCTCAGCTGTTGAGCTAAAGCAAGACGTCAGAACGACGTCACTGATGTTGATGTTTGTTCAGGTTCGCCTGAAGAAAAGTCCAAGCTGATGTTCTCCATGAATGATATCAGTGGAAGTGGTTTCTTATCAAAAGAAGAATTTGCCAGGATGCTCAGGTTTGAATGTTTTCTTCCCCTGGCTGCTCCAAGTGGGGTTTTTTTTGTTTTTTTTTAAGGGGCCTGACAGTGTGTGTGTGTTGATGTGCTGAAGGTCTTTTCTTGAAATCTCCAACGGTGCTCTGTCCAAGAGCCAGGCGGAGGAAGGCATCGCCAACATGCTGCAGGCTGCTGCCCTTGATGGCAAGGAGAAAATCACATGGGAGGATTTCCACTCCCTCCTGCGGGGCCATGAGAAGGATCTGCAGTTCACCCAACTCAACGTCAAAGGTTCGAGAACGTTTCGCCTGCGTTCTTGTTTACCCTCATGTCTCTCACTGTGAGTGTGTGTGTGTGTGTGTGGGGGGGGGGGCAGGGATGGAAAAACAAGCAAAGAAGCGGCTGTGTCGAGACCAGAGAGTTTCCTTCATCTGTCCTGCAAACAGGTACAAAGATAAGACACTGGCCCCCTGCGGTTTCCTGCTCAAACTCCCTGGGTGGTTTTTTTCTTGCAGCAGCTACGAGGCCGATGAACAGGAGATCCGCAGACGGAAAATGTGCGTTCCCAACATGACAGTACCTTCTCTGATATTATCAAAGTAACACATGTGATGATCATGGTCATATTCTCATTGCGGCACTCACTTTTAATATATCTCTCTCTCCGGGTACTCCAGTATATAATCAGAGCATTCACACCGGGTAGAGAATTCTGTGAAACCCCCTGTGATTTCAGATCGGCCATGAACACTCCCAACGTGTACGTGAAGGCCAAGCGTGAGCTCTACGTGAGGAACCCAGTGCAGCAGAAGGTCCAGCAGTTCAAGCGTTTCATCGAGAACTACCGCCGGCACATCGTCTGCTTCGTGGTGGTGTACAGCATCACGGCCGGCGTGGCGCTCGAGCGGTGTTTCTGTGAGTGCAACCGCCTTGCAGGTGCCTGCTCGTCCTCGGCGCCCTCTCACCACGCCGTTCACGTGGCTGTGTCCAGATTACGGCCTGCAGGCCAGATCCACCGGGATCTACGAGACGTCCGCCGTGGGCATCATCGTGTCCCGGGGCTCAGCGGCGGCCGTCTCCTTCCTGTTTCCCTACATGCTCCTCACCGTGTGTCGCAACCTCATCACGCGGTGCAGGGAGACGTTCCTCAACCGATACATCCCCTTCGACGCCGCCATAGACTTCCATCGCTGCATGGCCATGACTGCCGTCGTCCTGTCAGGTCGGCAGGTAGACACACGACGCCCGAGAAGGAGCAGTCGTCTCATGCTTTGTTTCTCTCGTCATCCCTTCCAGTGGTCCATGGTTTGGGCCATGTGGTCAACATCTACATCTTCTCCATCAGCGACCTCAGTATCCTCTCCTGTCTCTTCCCGAGGGTGTTTTACAACAACGGGTAACATTTCAAACACGTTCCTGCACGTTGTGCTGCACAGCGACTGCACACGTCGAATGTCTCGTCATTTTAGGTCAGAACTTCCCCTCAAGTGGTCGTGGTGGTTCTTTCAAACTGTCCCAGGTATTAGTTGTTTGAATTAAGATTTTCATATGTACAGTACCTATGTCTGTTATCATCAGTGTTTGTTCTGCTTTGTCTTTTTTTCAGGACTAACTGGTGTCTTGCTTCTCCTTACCTTTGCCTTTATGTATGTTTTTGCTTCGCACTATTTCCGCCACATCAGCTTTCGTGGATTTTGGATCACGCATTACCTTTACATTGTCGTGTACATTTTAGTAAGTACTTTTCTGAAAAAAATCCGCTTTGAGTCCATCTGATGAAGGCAGTTTGGCTTTTTCATCCAACAGACGGTCATTCACGGCAGCTTCGCCCTCTTCCAAGAGCCTTGTTTTTACATTTTCCTCATCCCGCCTGCGCTGCTCTTCCTGCTGGACAAACTCATCAGCTTGAACAGGAAGAAGGTGGAGATTCCTGTGGTCAGAGCTGAGCTGCTGCCATCAGGTGACATATCGTAGTTGTGGGTTGTTTTGCTTTTGCTTTCACTGACTAAATTCCACCTCTGCACTGCGTTCGCTGACACTTTGTGTCATTTGAATTCACAATTCCCTGCGATACCTGCAGGTGTGACACATCTGGAGTTCAAGCGACCACAGGGCTTTGTGTACCGCTCAGGCCAGTGGGTTCGGATAGCATGTCTGATGTTGGGCACAGATGAGTACCACCCATTCACGCTGACATCAGCGCCTCACGAAGAGACACTCAGCCTGCACATCCGCGCAGTGGGACCGTGGACCAGCCAGCTCCGAGACCTCTACGCTGAGGAACGTCTGCTGGAGCTCGGCGCCTATCCGAAGGCAGGACGTAGCTTTTTTTTTTTTTTTTCCAGGACTTTTTGAAAACCCAATTTCCACCAAGAGCATGTTTGATTTATTCTGTCAGAAAGCGTTCATTGGCACTTGGCGTTACTTACTGATGTCTGCTTTCGCTCCACAGCTGTACCTGGACGGCCCCTTTGGTGAGGGCCATCAGGAGTGGATTGACTTTGAGGTGTCTGTGTTGGTCGGAGGAGGAATAGGCGTCACCCCGTTTGCATCCATCCTCAAAGACCTGGTGTTCAAGTTCTCCATCAAGTCCAGGATCCAGTGTAAAAAGGTGAGTTCTACGATCCGTTTGGTCTCTTAAATCTCCGTGTCGCTAGCGGCCGTCGATTGTCTGCAGGTCTACTTCATCTGGGTGACGCGGACGCAGCGTCAGTTTGAGTGGGTCTCTGACATCATCAGGGAGGTGGAGGAGATGGACACGCTGGAGCTGGTGTCCGTGCACACGTACATTACTCAGGTCGCTGAGAAGTTTGACCTCCGCTCCACCATGCTGGTGAGGTCACCATTTTTC
The DNA here is from genome assembly GCA_037832705.1 of Centriscus cristatus. NCBI lineage: Eukaryota > Metazoa > Chordata > Actinopteri > Syngnathiformes > Centriscidae > Centriscus > Centriscus cristatus. The sequence continues at coordinate 9,388 of JBBMJM010124210.1, forward strand.
CCAGAGTCGTAAAAAAAATAGACGATGGACTGAAAACGTTAATATCAACAATCACTCATTAATGGTTCTATAAACATATTTTTGGCAAATATGGAATGATTAATGCAATGAAATAAGTATATGAAATTTAAGAATACTAAACATTTAGAGGTGCTGGTGTGTTTATATCGATACACATTGGTGACTTTTATCATTTTTAAGAAGCCTAATATCCTGTTATTTAACTTTCCTTGAATGCTGTGTTCACGTGTGGGCAGTATGTGTGTGAGCGTCACTTTCAGAAGGTGTGGAACCGCAGTCTCTTCACCGGTCTCCGCTCGGTCACCCATTTCGGCCGGCCCCCCTTCCTGTCCTTCTTCAGCTCGCTGCAGGAGGTCCACCCCGAGGTCCGCCTGCACTCAGTCCTATGGGCGCCCCGCTGGCACTGCTCTGGAGGAAACTGGTTAACTGTCATTGGTGCTGTTTTCTGCAGGTGGGTAAAGTGGGCGTGTTCAGCTGCGGACCACCTGGACTGACCAAGAACGTGGAGAAGGCCTGTCGGCAGATGAACAAGAGGGATCAGGCCCATTTCGTGCATCACTTTGAGAACTTCTGACTTTTGTGAGCAACTTTAGTCAATACAACCACAAATATGATTCGTTTGAGCACCAAGGAAATATATAATTATGATAATCTGCTTTTTATATGTATCGTGTCCTGCTACATTGAATTAATGAAAATAAATTTTTAAAAGAACATTCAAAGGATTTTGTGTTTTTGTCATCCTGCATTTAAGCGTTTCATCATTTTTGCGGTGAGTTGATATCGATGATTGAATTTGTCAGGAGGAAATCTTGTGAAACCTTTTAAAGATTGTAGGTTCCGGCACAAACAACCAATCCAAAACAGTCTTTTCTTGATTGTAGACTAAATTATGTAAGAACCTACGGGAGTCTGGCGAGTGGAGGTTTTACAAAAACATGCTGTCAGCTTTTTTTTTTTTTTGGGGGGGGGGCAAGTCAGGCATATTCGACTACACTTGAATAAATCCAAACTTGTAAATTGAATTTTCTTTGGTTGAGTGATGAGGCAGACACTTCCTCTAAGAAACAAGAGAAACATTGTTCATTTCCAGAAGCCATCTAGCTCTGGGAGGGTCGAAGCCAGACTTCCATGATACTGAAATGCGTCGCCAAATACCTCATTTGTAAATCTCCATTACAATCATCACTTCATGATGAACAGGATTTTACACAAGGGGCTTTGGTCAGTCATGCTCTGTTTGAATTTCTTCAGGGTTTTACTGGATGAATCAGGTCTGCTGGTTTCAGAGCCTTGACTGTAATATTTATGCCTTACGTATATGCGACACCCACTGATTAAATGGCACCCTCTTCTGGTAAGGTCCACGCCGTCCTTCCGCACAGCAGCTGATGTGTGAGTGAAGGTCATGCCTCTTTGTCCTTTTTATAGGCGTTCCCTCCAATGAGTCATGCTCCTCTTTAAACCGCCTTTGTTCCGTTGCATGATATGCTAATGTCTCCTCTCGCCGACAGCCTGACAGACCAAAGTAACGGGTCAATGCACATGACAAAATGTTTTCATCCTGGTTTTAATCCCATTCCCGCCAATAACTGGGAGGATTATGGGGGAGCGGCAGCAGAGGAGCAGCTGGAGGTTGAGTGCCTTGCTCAGAGGCAACTCACAGGTTTGTCGTGATGGGACATTCCGGACGCACGAGGCCACTTTTATATCTTATTGATGGAAAATCTAAATGGGCCTAAAAGACGAGCCCGTGACGTGTGAAGCAGATCAGTCAGCTGATCAAAATATTACAAATTAAAGTAGTTTTGTGTGTCTGATCTGCGTCGAGCGGTTTGCAACGGTGTTATTTAAGAGTCTGCTAATCTTCTTAGAGCCGGTAAGCACCCAGCCAGAAACGAGCTACTGTCCAGATTGTCTCTTCCTGCCCCAGATAAACCACTCAGACAACAACAAAGGGGAAGAAGCTCAAGGAAATCTGTGGCATGGTCGCCGCACTGGTGTGAAATATGCACCTCCCTTCCGTCGGGAATTGCGCTGACAGAGCCGTGGAAGAACTTTTGGTGGGTCTCCTGAAGTTGAAGATGTTTGGCAGCGGCACAAAGAAGTGGTTTGTGAGGAAGCAGAAGAGGCAGCAGCAGAGGGCTGGCAGGAGGCCATGCTCCAGGAAAAAGAGACGATGGGCCGCGAGCATCCTCAAGCAACATCGACAAGAAATCCTGTGTGAGCTGGACGTCAGCGTCGTGCTTCCCTACTTGGTGTACGACAAGGTTTTCTCTCTTGGGGAGTATAAGGAAATTTTGGCGCAAGACTCGAGCAAGAAACGGACGGAGATCTTCCTGGACCACCTGTCATCGAAGGGGCCGGCTGCTTTCTGCTCGTTCTGCTCTGTTCTGGAGGAGGTCTGCCCCCACCTGCTAACCTGCTTTCTGCTGGATGGAGAAGGTACAAACACGAATGACACCAGTCCCAGACACACAAAGGTCATCGGGGGCTCTCGCTCACTGTCCACTTCTTCCATTCGTTCAACGTTGAGTTTTTTTTCCAGAAAACGACTAAAAACAATATGAAGACGGGGGCGACTGCTTTGCAGTAAGCCAGCGCCGCAGACTAAGAGCCGGCAAAAATAGCTTCTTAAATCGGGGTGGCTGACGGGATTACTGAGCCGGTGGCATCCCTAACGAGCCACGGACAACATATGGTGTCAACGTGTCTGCGGTGCGCAGGGTCCGGCCTCCGCTGCACCACTTCAGATCAATTCACTCGCGTAAATACTGGCTTCCCTCAAGTAAAAGACATTTCCAGCTCAGTGACTGTCTGCTTTATCTGCCTTTAATATCCCTCAATTACGGAGCGACTCCTGCTCACTCATCCGGCCGGAGGGGAGGAAGGGAAACATCACAGCACCGGAAAAAAAAGACAAGAACTCAGAGAGCGCAGACCTCCACCCAGCAGCTATTCTTTTAGTAAAAGAATAATCGACCTATCGCTATTCCATCTACATCTGTAGATTCCTTGAACAAGAACAAAAACATCCCTTGTCCCTTTGGAAATATACCAATGTCATTTTTAGTTTTTGACAAAATTCACAATTTCTAACTGTGTTTTTCTTCTGGATGAAGCTCCAGAACTACTGAAGCTCCAACAAATCTGTTCTCGCTGACTCAGCAGCCTCTCAGCTACAATCAGGTGCTAGTTCATGTCTTTGTCTTCACTCGCTGTCTTATACTGGATGGAAATCCACAAGCACGTATTTCCTGATCTGGATCATAGTTTTTTCTGATCAAACTTCGATAAATTAGGATGTATTTTCTTTTTTTGTTGTTTTTTTTTTTAACCAACAATCTGAACATTTATTGTGGAGTTGAATCTCACAATGAAGAACTTCCTGGATCCACATGGTTCTAGAACACTACCAACATTTAATCATCTGCTCCCGGTCCCATGATCAACATTTCCATTTTAAAGTGACCTTGCTAACAGACACGCAAACGCTGGCAAAAACGTCATCCTCCTCCTTCGCGATGGTAAAAATGTGGCTGATATATCAATCTTCTCCTACAGATGGTACCCCAGGCTGGAACAAGAAAGGGGGAATCCTTGCACCCCCAAAGGGTCCTGGGGCGCCACCTCAGTGCTCCCCTCCGGTGTACACCGACACTGTGTTCAACTCGAGGTAGGAGAATCGTGTCACTGATGTCCCACGGGTTTTGAAAAACGTGTCTCCTGCTGCTGAACTCAGACATGGACTGACTGTTTCTCCTGGAGCCCAATAGCCTGGCATGGGGACCACTCCCCAATGAACTGGCTTTCTTTTTAATCACATTACAATCAGATGGACACACTGGGGATGTGTCCAGGAAGTGAATGGCGCCAGGCAATTTGTCCTTTTTGATTCTTGTCCCCTTCATCTCACACTCAAAGGATGTGTCTCTTCTGACTGTTGTACTCGTGTGAACTAAGCCACTGTAGCCCGTCCCGCAATCACCATCTCTGACCTCAGTGGGGAAACATGAATAAATAATGGCAAAAGAAAACAAATAAATGCAGCTGCTTCTGGTGATAAAATCGTGATTCACGACGCTTTGGACTTGACAGTGACCAGTAAAACAATTTCATGTCGTGTGTGTGTGTGTGTGTGTGTGTGTGTGTGTGTGTGTGTGTGTGTGTGTGTGTGTGTGTGTGTGTGTGT
>JBBMJM010124266.1:0-11945 GCA_037832705.1 Centriscus cristatus
GGTGCCATACGTGGGCACCAGGAGAACTGCATATTGCGACAACTGAACAATGTGCCCAAAATTTCCTGTATCTACATGTCTGGATGACCTACAAAAGTCAGTTTGAGTCTGTTGTACCTGCTTCACAAAGTGAACTCTCACTCTCCCTCCTCCTGTTTGGGAATGTAGAAAGGTTTTAATCCATGATGTTGTTCATCAAACGTTGTGTATTTCAGGACTCAGCCAGGGGCCTTGTGAGCTCCGTGACATTCTGTGTCAAGGCAGCCTTGGGTTTCCTACAGATCATGAAACGATCACAGCCACCATGCATGTTGTTGTGTCTATTTACAGACGCATCTGTGCACCTTTGAACAATACTTTCTCAGAAGCCTCCAGAGAACTTCCATTGTGGGCAAACTAGTTCCCCAATGTTTAAGGCCCCAGGTGGATTCACTTAACAGAATCATAGCCTGACCTGTGCAAATGGGGAAGGTAAGTAACCCGCGCGGGGCCGCAGTGGGACAAGTCACAGCATGAGAAATAGCTAGCAGCCATTGGAGCGGAGTCTCTGCAGACTTTGTGAGGGAGAGTTCTCCGAGTGCAGATGGTTCTCATTAAGATACACGTTGTCATAAGCAGAAAGCATTATGCAAACACACGTCAGCTCTTTATCCATGTCATATAAAGGACAGCATGCATGTTACTGTAGTGTTGCACTTGCATATTTATAGGGACACCTTTGACATTGATCCAAAGTCGGCAGCTTATTAACACCTTTCGCACAAAAAAACAATTGTGTTTTGTAACAGACGTGTTCTTGTATTTAATACCACTAATGTAAATCCCTTATGTCCACCATTGTACAATAATAATAATCATAAGTAGAAGAAGAAGACTTGCATTACACTGGTGCCTTTCTTTGACTTTCAAACAAGTACAAAGTCAATCGGAGTAAAGCGCAATGAAAGAAATCGGAATAAGCAACAATCAAGTTGAAATAAAGTGAGACCAGGGTGTGAGAAAGGGAGTGATAGTATGAACTGAATAGGTGAGTTTAGAGGCAGGATTTAATGGTGGGGAGAGATGAGCAGCTTAAAGATCTGAGTCCCAGACAGGATCTAATATACAAGAGTAGTATGATATACTACACTCACATAATAATAATAATAATAATAATAATAATAATAAGAAGAAGAAGAAGAAGAAGAAGAAGAAGAAGAAGAAGAAGAAGAAGAAGAAGAAGAAGAAGAAGAAGAAGAAGAAATTAGTATTATTCTTTAGCATTTAGTATTGTTCTCTAGCTCATGCTAAGGAAATGACCTGTCTTCTTACACACAACGAAATGATGTTATTGGTTTGAAATATGAAGATCAGCTCATTGTTCATGAAAATACAGAAACAAATACATTGATTGATTGATTAAATCAAAAGCAAATACGTACTGTTTTCTGTTTTTTCTTTTTAAGCCATCGGCAAGTCAAAAATGTGTTTCAAACACTACGTATTTACATGGATTAACATGCCTATATTCAACATGTAATGAGCATCATAAAATGTGTCGCTTCTGTACAAATCATTTAATGTTACACCAGTTGTTGTTTGTGGTGTGAATCAATGGCTGAAATCATGAACTAAAGGTGAGGTCGTGGAAGGTGATGATCATGATTCACTGCACTGACTGGGGATGTTGATGGACATGATGATACATACTGTGAGAGTGTGCACGTATTTTCCTAGAGAAACAGAGGCAGCCAGAGGTGGAACAGGTCGAGCTGTCGGAAACATGCCGTGCTGAATGTGAGTAGGTGGAAATCGCTTTTTTTTCTTTTTTTTTTTACTGGCTGTGAATTGTGCTATGCTCTGCCAGCTGTAATAGAGATACAGTATGACTGTCTGACCAGCAGCCAGTGACCAGCCAGGGGAATATTTACTTTCGTGTGAGGGAGATCTATAGTGGCAGTCGAGGATAGTCACAGGTTTAACGTTTACCTTGTGCCGATGGCGAGATATGTCCTATGAATGAAAGTCAATTCACCTATCTGCTAGACAGACGGACGGGCAGACACAGTCCGGTCGAGCTGTGACTCAGTCTCCTGTCTCCAGCGGGTTCCTGCAGTGATGCACAGGATGTGCTGGCACACGTTGAAAAGTCGACGAAAGTCATGACCTCAAGTCGCTTTAGTGCTGCGAAGAAGGACAGAAGGGGGATTTCACATCAGTGGCTAAAATCAACAGAAAGTGTGATTCTGTGTTTTGACTTCCTCCTCCTTGTTGTTCACTGACACAGATCCAGCATGCGGAGGAATATGACAGAATGGGCCGTTTAGCTGCGACAGTCAGCAGATGGACCATGCACTCTGCCCCTGCAGCACTCACATGAATGAAAGACAAAGCTCAGAAAGCCAGTAGTGACCACGTGCACCAGAGTGTCAAGGTAAGGCGCGTCCTGTCCATTGGTCTGCGGTTGTCAGCGTGACCTTTGCACCATTTCTCCAACAACATCAACATCTGCTCTTCAAATACGTGTTTGTGTTCAGTGAGGTACACCCCGGCTTAACTGTGATGGTTTTTTTTGTGCACTGCGCTGATTGAGAACATCATGTGTGTTAATGAAAGAGATTGGTTTCATTACCAGTTACATTTGTGGAGGTTTGCAGGCTACAGCGTGCTGGTTTGAAATTTTCCCAGACTACAGACATCTCAGCATCCAACTTGGCAATGAGCACCCGCCACAACTTTTTCTCTTCCTCAGCTGTTGGACACCAACGCTCCTGCCTGGAACCCTTCCTGCTCACCACCGCCAGCCGAATCTCTTCCTCCACTCAGCACTCTTCCTGGCAGTGGTTTTTGCTATTATGATCCTGTTAGTCCTCTCCTCTTCAGCAGATTGTGCAACATTTCACTGCAACTTTAATTGTTTTTGTCCTTTTGTCCCTGTGATCACACTGCCATGTTGTATTTACCTTTTTTTTTTCAAATGAACGCCAGAAAGAAAAAAAAAACATTTGTTCACTTCTCCATTATGATGGCACTTAAAATGACAAATTAAGAAATAATAATAATAATTGTGTTGTTCCTCCCCAGTGCATGATGAAGTGCATTGCTGTACAATCGAAAGTTATAAGTGAACTACTGCAGTCGCTGGACGCATTTGAGTTAGCAACTTACCAAGGTTCAGTTATTGACGTGAAACTCTTCTCTCACATTCTCAAGGTAAATAATTACGCCTCTTCATGTTTACAGGCATTTCTTCAATTCAAGCTTAGGATGTGTGCAGGTGTGTTACACAAGAAAATATTCATGATTGCTGACATTCAGACCGCTCAGGAACAAACTGTGCCGTTTACACAACTGATATAACACCGTAAAAAGCGGTTAGCTGACTGTTGTGTTTTCATCGCCTTTGTGATATTAAGTGTATCGATTATTCCTGATGCAATTAGCACACAACCGTTCCTCTGTAATGAGCCGGTCTTTGAATTCAGTGAATCGAGTGCTAATTGATTGTGCTGAAAACGTTGCCATGGCCATGCCATGACCTGCACGTCCACAGTGACAATGGTCTCCATTTCGTTGTCAGATCAGCCCCCACATTTGGCGACCCAGATCTCTTCCCACGTCCGGACACAGCACACCCTCAGAGATGAATGCTCGTATGTGGGGAACCCGCCGGCAGCAATGTCACTGGTGTTCTGGAGGTCTTTGGTTAACCTCATGTGATTGCTTGTCACTTACCCGCTGTCGTTGTGCGGTGTGACCTTTGGGACTGTCACTCTGATTCGGTGACCCTACAACTGGAGGTGAGCGGTGATGCAGGCGTTGTTCTCTGCTACGTGCTCTTTCATAACTGGCTGCGTGTTTCTGTGAGGACTTTAGCTTTGATGCGGTCTGGATCAACGCTAATGAGTCTGGCGATGGCCAGCTGGGGAAATGAAGCAGATGCTTAATTTTCTCTTTCTCCTCTACTTGTGGATTGGCTGACTTTGGGATATTATATTCAAATTAGCGGTGCAAAGTTACTTTTTTTTTTTTACATTCATTAGCACGATGTTGAGTATCAATCAAAGCCTCTCCAAAATCTCATACACATTTTTGCTTTTCCACTATGCAGATCCAGCTTAATGTCACAGAGGAAGCTAGAGAAAAGAGACAGAGCCCGATGGGATTGCAGAGACGTAACACGCTTGACTTTTGTGCTGTGGGGCGACGAATGTTCTCATCAGCCACCAGACCCACATATGTCTGGACATCAGTGATGGACCACGGTCTACTTTGTGGGTACAAGGAGTAGAGTTGGGTCAAGAAGTGAAAAGGGGGTATTATTGAATCCAATGTTTTGTCCGGCCGTGGGAATTATTCTGGGGCAACTTTCTTACGTCCAAACCAAGCTAACCTTTGCATACGCTCCGCCCGATCGCAGAACTCACCAGCAGGCGCGCCGTGGCTCAGATATCCTTGTCATGTAACACCTAAAGACAGTCAAAGGTCACGTCGTGGAGGAACAGAAGGACCACAGATGGAGCCGTGAACCGACCCGGCTCTGCCCCAGCGCTGTCATTTTGCCATGTTATTCACCCTGAGCTTCCCGCCATTTCACCCCCTGGAGGGCCAGACCCAGGTCAGGTTGCAGGGAATTTAAGTCTGGAAGTCTACCTGAGTGTGTCCACAGTGACCCCTCCCCAGCCCCCCAGAGAGTATGTGGAGCATGGAACCATCCCACACTAATAGAATAATTTCCTACCTGTCCTTTGTTCATTTCATTGTCATTTGTTTGTAATATTTGTTTCATTGCGCTGTTGAATGACGGTACGACACAGAATCCATTGTAGCCATGAGCCCAACAAGAAACCTTCCACCTGCTCTTCCACTGTCTACTAGAACGTTACCTCTGTTCCCATTCAGTTTCAGACTGGGCGAATTTGATAAAAGCTTTCAAGGATACTTTTGCAGTTTACAAAATTCCTTTTAAAAGTCTGTCTGAGGACATGAGTTACTGTAGACCAGCTTTAGGTTCTAAATGAATGATACATGACCACCGGCTGAATAACTGACATGGAGTTTGTCCCAGAGACTCTTATCTGATCTTTAGTCTGGGCCGCACACGTCAGCTGCATTTATCGTTAGCAGAGGGCTTAAACTGTAAACAGGCCACATCATTACCAAGTCTAATTACATCTGGGTCCAAGGTCTCAGTGCAGACAGACTTCAGCACACGCATACGCAGTTTTCCAGGGCAAGTAATACTGCGATTGCAACTATCGGTCTTTGTTACACCAAACAACCATTATAAACTATATTCAAAAATGTTCCCGTTTATGTTTACCAGAAGTAAATGGATGTATTATTTTCACTCCAGAGTGAATAGAAGTATCAAAGATAGGCCTTCAAGAGCAAATCAAAACAACAAATCACTAAACTACCGCAGAAAACCCAACTGGAACTTCAAGGTCAGTAACTGGACGCTCAGAACAAAGCACTTTGCTGACTGGACAAATGCACCTTTTTACCGTGACATTGTGTCAAACCAGATGCCTTCAGAGTCGACCTGTACTTCACAGCTGTCAATCGCAGTGTCACACATAAGTCTGGGACATTAAATAGTAATCAGGCAAATTATCACTGGGTAAGAATGACTCAAAACGTACAGAAAACAGCTGCTCCGGGGCATCTGACGTCTATGATATCAAGCAAGACGTTTGAATTCGGCAGTATCAAGTCCGTCACTTCTGCTCTCTCATCCCAGAGGCACTTCTTCCTCCCTTCGGCAGAAGCTAAGATCAAGCTGGTGATGGCGACAAAACAGGCAGCGGGTTTGACAGGGCCAGCCGGTGTGTTACACCTCAGACTTCATCAGAGTGGAAGGTATGGATACTGATCTGCTGCACGATGATCAGCATCACCAGATCCTGATTCACGCTGACAGACAGATGACGAGGAGGCAGGGACAGTGAAACCTGTGACGGGCTGTGAAAGAAAGACAGGGAAGAGTTGGACAGACACAAACGGAGAGGTGGAAAAAGTCTCAACGGGAGGCGAGAATGGGCCCAAATAGAAGCAAGTGTCTTAACCAATGAGAAAACACGAGGTAAGGGTTGAGTCGGGGACATGTTTGTGTGGTAAACACAAATGTCCATCACAGGAGGAAACTGAATCAATATGTCCTTCTTGCAGAGAAAGTTAGCAAACAGTAAAATATCCCCTAGTGCTGGATAATTCCACCAAAATTACATCTCCATTCTGTCTCCCTCAGAATTTGTTCCCCATCTCCTCCACCCTCGCCACGACAATATGTCATCCGTTGGATATAATTGCAATAATACAATTTGGTCTGGAGGCGGACTGAGAGAATAATTGGACTCAACCCCAACAAAGTGACAGACTAATGATTTAGCATGGCCACTGGCTATTGTGAGAAGCGAGCGCTTTCAACGCTACTGAGCTAATTTCCTCTGATGATGGTCTTAGCGAGTTGTCTTTGTGTCGACACAGAGGAATCCGTGGCCATGAGGCGGACAACCGGATGATGTAACCCACCCACCCGATGCCAAACAAACACATGTCTCTTGTCTGGGAGATGCCTCCCACTGTTCTCAGTTACTTCATGCACAAAATGGGCCTCATTTGAAGTAAAGATAAAGCAAATCCCAGAGCAAGACAAAGAGGCCTCATGTCTACTCACTTTCCACAGACACTAGAGCGCTGTCGAAAACCAAACAGTTGCCAAGAGGAGGAAATGCGTTCGCAACACCATCGCTAGTTAATTACAAAATGTTACTGTGAGGCACGAACAGAGCTTTATGTTAATGTTCACCCACTGTCAGATGGATGTGAATCTGTGCTTCTTTAATGCTGAAAATATTATGATATTGTGCTTTAATATATTCAGGTGTTTGTGATGCATTCGCACACACACACACACACGGGCAGTTTACAGTCAAAGCATGGTCACCGATACACGGTGCAGCTGTGCGACTGTGTTCAAAGAGAAATTAGCATTTGAATGGAGTGTGTGCGCAGCACTGGCACAACAATAAAAAGACAGACACTGGTTTTTTTTATTTTTTTATCGGTGACCAGTACTGAGAACTGTCACATCTCAATGCCAATTCCTTTTTGATAAGATGAGAATTAGACTTCAAGACAATTCATCCTACTTTTGCAAAGCACAGCTCCTCCGAAACAAACACAGATAAGCTCGTCCCCCATGTCTGCGGACACGATGTGAAAGTCAACGAGACGGTGTGTGCTTGTACTGCATGTCTGCATGACCGTCTGTGTGTGTGTGTGTGTGTGTGTGTGTGTGTGTGTGTGGCATGGGGTTATTAATGACATTCATTCAGATAAACTGGTGAAATATAACAAATGTATAATAGTTGTTATAGTTGTTTTATTTTGACATTTTCTCTCAGGGCCAGACAGAATGAATACCCCCCCACACACACACCCCCACCCCCACCCCCGACCAAATCATTTTCACCTCCTGCCATCAGTTTGTCTGTGTTCTTGTTTTTTTCCTGTGTATCTTCCACATGCTCCATCGAGCCTTTTTTTATGATTAGTTCTCTTCCTGTCTCGCTCTCTGCAGCCATCTGCTCTTTTCTTCTTCCCCAGCCATGTTGTTGTCACGCGTTGACATGACAGCTCACCGACCATTTTACAACAAAAATACATTGCGCAGGGGGGGCCACTGAAACCGAATGCAGGCAGTTCCAGAACACCCTGTATCAAGTCATCAGGGGTGGACAAAGTGGGGGCTTAAGGAGAGAGCAGAGCATTTATAAAAGTCCCAGACCCAGAAACTGCCCCCCTCAGCTCGAATCGATGCTTAAAAATCCCCCAAAGCCAGATCCTGTTACATCCTATCAATTATTCAACCTGCCTCTTTTGTCCAACCACTCCTGTTTACAAGGACTGCCTGGCCAATTGTGATGTTGGCACCAACGCTGAGCCGCCATCACCACGCGCTGATTATGGAGTAATTTAGCAGTATTCTACCTCCCTCCTGCCACCTCTTCACCACTCACATCTGTGCGGATGGGGCATCTGTCAGGCTGGCACAGAGGAAGTCGTGGAAGCTGATAGCCCTGAGGGTGAACAGGGTAAAGCGGGATACGAGAGGCCAGTCGCCGCCTGTGGAGCATGTCGTCTGTGCTGAGGTCTAACTGAGGGCAGGACATCTGGCTGCCAGTCCCGGCAGATGTGCAACCATGCTCGGGAGGCTGCGATATATCAACTGGTTCCCACCACCAGTAGAGAGAGAGAGCGAGAGAAAAAAACAGTTTAAAGTATTTAGTGCACGCTTTTAATCCACAGTGAGGTCAGGTTTACCATGTTTGGGTAATCTGTTCTTACTGACTGTGTCGAAATAGGACATTTATTGTTTGGATGGCTTCGCGTGGAACGGACCCCTGAACCGACAGCTGGATTTATGCTTCTGCATTGAATTAACACACAGTCTAACACACGCCTACACGGGTGTCGTACACCATAAACATTTACAACATCTTAAAATCTGCGTTCCTCTCTGTCATTCAGTGATGACATTTCTAAAATGTGAGGGAGGGCGCCTGGCACGTCTCTGCGTCTCTGTCCCCGGCACATTTCAAACTAAACTGACACACGTGCATATGGGCGTAATTTTCAGCTCACGTTTCCTCTCACACATCATTTTTAGGACAGTTGTATTTTCTCTGCAAACACCAACGCGTCATTCTGCCTATCAGGCTAAGTTGGCCCCTATGCTTTAGGGTCATCATCGTGCATGGCCCCCATCACTCAAACACACACGTGTAAATGAAGAACTTCAAAGATCTTTGAGCACCACTATGGTACAATGGCCACAAACACACCCAGTGACTTAAGAGTCAGTACTGCATGGAAAACACATGAGTCGCCTCTTATCGTTATGCTGTCTCACAGCCGTAGCATAGACAGTGGCATTGACATGTGAAATCCCTTTCTTTAATAGTAAGGCAGAATACAATAATAATGTTTGTCAAAAACTGCTCTATGCACAGGAGGACGAGCGTCTCGGCGGGGGGAGTGGATCCTCTATTAACTGACCTTCAAAGTGTCTGGTAGGGAAAAGTTGCCGTTCTATATGCTGGCTTCACTGCCATTAGTGGGAGTTTGTCTGAAGAGGGCAGAGACGCACGTTTGGAAAGTGGTTTGGGTAACAGCCTTTCAATAATTGCCATCTGCGTTTCGTCCAAAACCACCTTTCGATTCTTCTTCAGGTTTCTCTCCTCTTGCTGCCGACTGACAGTTTGACCATCTGTTGGTACAATTCACATGAACATAACGTACTTTAAAGCTGCATTTGCAAGTGTGGAGCATTTAGGTTCATTTACAGTGATACAGCTTTGCTTAGAATATCTGATGTTGTAAATTGTGAGTTCTGTCCACAGGATTTTGACATTGTAGTATCACAGGACCACAAACGCATCTGATACCACACCTCACCTCATTTGGTACATAATAAATGTCTGGATAATTAATTATGGATAATACATGGGTACTTCTCACTCTGACACACACCAACCTTCCTTCACATGTATGTGTTTTCCACCATGTTGCTTTCTCACAATGTGGCTGAGTGCAGAGCTGTGTGACGGTAAATGCAGTTTCATACAATTGGGAAATCATTGCTGAATAGCTCTCCACTCTTACGTTGCATGTTGGCTGTACATTGCACAGTGCCCCCCCCAGGAAAAACTCACACTATACGTGTGTAATCTCATACCACATATGCATCATCTGCAACACAATGCACTGGAGCATACTGTAATGTAATATGTGGCTGGCAGACACTGTTGTGTGCTTTATCGGCGTTAACTGTGCATTCACCACTTGATTCACCACAGCAAAGCATTAACTCACATGTATGAATCAAAGGGCCAAACCAAACACACGGTGTACGTAGGCTACATAGAGTATACAGATGCTCAGCGCTTAAGGGCGGTGAAAGCCTGCATCCTTCCAAACACGAAGGCGTGTGCACATCGCCTGGCCCTTCTTTATCAGCGCCGCTCACATTAGCACCGACACATGAATTGCCAAGGCTGCGAGGCTATGGCCATGCTAATGCAGCCCGTTAGTCTAACAAAGGCTCAGGTCAATAGAGCCTCCAGTGGCTAATTGCTTTGGAGAGATAAGTGAGTTTGACGACGCAGCAAGCAGCGGCTCAGTGAGAGGAAGCAGATGTTAATGAAGCCCCGCTCACTCCGGCGCCAGTATCGGTCCGTCACAGGCCTGTCGCAAAATGAATATTAAAGCCTTTTTTTGATTGTTTCCTCCATTTTATGCTTGGTTTCATTGAATTTAAATGGGCTGTGTTGTGGTGTTGTCTTACATATTCTATGCTGAGTAAGAGAGTGTGGCTAATGCAATTAATCCTCACGCCATCACCTGACGGCTAACTCGCTGCGCTAGCCAATACGTTCATGAGTTGCACGATAGCAGAATACTGTTCCGGAGTGAGCTGAATGTTGAGAAACGGTCTGAATTCTGTGTCTGAGCCTGCAAGCGTCCAAATCCAAAGTTATATGTCACAGCCAACAGGCTAAAAAGATGTGATCTCGTGAAGGAGACTTGATTTGTTCCCTATGACGACCCAATAACAAGACCGTCAGGCGGCGCTGATAATGCAGATCAGATCTTCCTCATCGGCTAATCTTCCTCTGGCTTTGCTCAAGAAATGTACCCAGCTGCTGCCTGTTTCCTAAATAATGGCAAATCTCTCTTTTGCTTGAGCCCACTCACAGTGTCACACATCCCATCTCTTACAGGCTCACTTTATTTGCAGATTACCTCTCTCACTGAACCATGTTGTCTCCATATGACTGCATTAATTGGACTTGACAGAAGCCGCTGCGTGAGTCAACACAACAGTTTGCCGTCGCTCATTCCTCCCTCTCCACACACGGATGTGTGAATTGCCAGTGGTACAAGTGGGATGAGGGACTCTTGGAGGTGTTTGATTTGATGATCCAAGTGGCCTCTCGGGAGTCACCCCGGCTTAGCTCATAAACAAAGGTACACTTGATGTACACTTCACGCTCTTTCTGCCTCACCATAGGTGCCTCTTTATGTCTGTTATTTCCTTCAGGTGCCCCATTGTTCCTTAGAAACGCCACAGCCTCTCTTATTAGCATGTTTTTTTGTTGTTGTTTTTTTTTGTCTCTGCTTTCTGTTTTCTTTGTTCTGAGTTCAGCATTCTGGTTCCTACCAGTTTTTGACTGGAGATGAAAGAAGCAGTCTGCATGCAGTATTCTTGATGTTGGACCCCCACTGACACTACAGGCACACATTCACTTCCAGTTACAGCCTCAATTCAACAGTCAATGCTGTTCTTTGGGGGCTGGGGGGGTTTGGAGCCAGCTTTCTACAAGGATGTATCCATGGATATGTGTGATGCCTGTCTCTAAAATGTGCCTGCTATGTAACATCTCATTAAAGTTGAATATGGTAATAAGAAATCCCTCCAAGACACCTCGAGGCCTCTTTGCAAGTTTTGCCGTCTTCCTCCTAAATTGGCAACAGTTTCTCTCTGCTGCAGGCAGCACTGGTGCACAGTACACAGTGTATGCATGTACGTCATGTACGGTGCAGATTTCCCTGTTAAATACTGACGACCCGAAATGATCGTCTCTGTCTCTCCGAGAAGAGTTAAGGACTGAAGCTGGAGCTGCATCGTCAAACCTCAGCCATCAGGGAGCAGTGGAGCGCAAATTGTTCTCAAATATTGATTCTGCTGCAAAGAATCTTGTAGGACGAAGGGAGCAAGGCGCCAGACTCATCTACAGAACACCAAACCTCTTGGGGAGAGAAAGAAGGGAAGGGAGGGTAAGGAGAGAAGTATGGTTTGATGTTACACAGCCTGGACACATCTCGCCACATGTTGGTTGTAATTAAGACTTGTCATTTTCTGGGCTGATTCCAGTTCTTCCACGTGAATGTGGGTGTGA
>JBBMJM010124286.1:0-13593 GCA_037832705.1 Centriscus cristatus
TAATGTTCATGTCTTTTGTATTTGATCTTACTTTTTCAATTCTTTTTTGTATTTTTATTTTTATATTTTCTTTGAGAGCTGTCATTATACTTAATGACAATAACTGATTCTGATACTCAGAGATGAGATGGAAACGCTATATTCTACTTTAATATGAACATCAATGCACTTTATCATTTATCACATATTGTTTTTATTCACTATGCACTTTTATACGACAGGCAGTTTCGTACTATTGACATTATTTTTTAAGCAAATGTTGAAGTTGCATTCATCCTGCCTGAGCAGCGCCTGACACCAAATACCCACGTGTCTCACGAGTGAACTCTGCTGCAGACTTGTTTTGACGCACTTTGTCATGCCAGCTTCATTTGCCCGTTTTTAAAAGTGCCAATTAGAAATTGGCTGCACCGGCGAGGCTCCGGGGTAAGTCACACGCATCCACTTCTCGACCTTCACACCCAGCGATGCTCAGCTGCCAGCGGCCTCGTTGATGATCAAGAGCGTTACAATTTTACACCCTGAAGGACGCTCAACATGTGAGTCCCCCCGGTGTAATCTGGTGATGCATTCCGCTTCATTACCATTTCAAAATGCAGAATTACCTGTCAGAGCTCCGCTGGGAGCCCGTGTTGCCAACGCTCCCACACCCACAGTAACAAAGGCGATTGCCTCTTAACACATAGATTGTCATTAAATGAAACCGGAGCTATTTGTAGGTTCATTAATTACACCCTTTCACACACCACTTCTCTTACGTCGGAACAAAGGGAAGGTGAACAAGGACTTCCATTTTTGCTGTACATCAGTGTCAGATTAGGAGCCTCAGCTCCCCTCTCTTACGCCATCCACCCCCCCACCCCCCTTTCTGCCCGGAGACATACGATTAATTATAATGTAGTGGGAATAAAAAGTGATGTCTGTGTGTGTACGCTGCTTCCTCAAACTTCTCACAGGAGAGAAATCGGCAGCGGTCCCTTCTCAGGCCTCAGATCTGATTTGTCATTTTTAAATTGCATTTCATGAAATCTGATCAGCAAAAAAAAAAAAAAAATCAATGATGATATGCGGAATGTTTGCAAGTGGGATCCAAAGTACACGTGGAGGTGGTCTGAAATTAAGCTGCAGTAAAAGTTCAGTCAGGAAGAGTTACGTTGGGAAGTAAATGAAAATAACACCTCGGTCCGGTGGCAGTGACACATCTCCATGGTAACCAGCTTCTTGTCACGGTGTCACAAGCCCTGAGGCCTTATCCTTTATGGTAACTCAGGAAGTCCACCTCCCCATCTCCTCCCAGTCCAGATCATCAGTTGGGTTCTGTTCCGACCTCGTTCTGCAGCTCTTCTGGAGGTTTTTGCCTGTTAAAAGGGGTTGTTCCTAGTTGAGGGTCAAAGGTCAGAGGAACTCCGGTTGTCTCAATAACTTGTCTAATTATCACAAGGAAGAAAATAACTGTTCATCAGTCCTTCACCCGTCTCTCCTGAGTGAAATCTTCAGTCAGTCGTTTGAGTCATTTGCAGCGCGACAGATTTGAGAGATTTTGTTAAGATTTTATGGTTTATACAGTAGAATAACTATTTGTATAGCACCCTGCAAACAGAGTTACAAAGAGCATCATAGAATAATCAGTTGACTGATGAGTAGTTAATCTAACCCCAATCCAATTATTAGTGTTACAATTATTCAGTCACAATGATTCTCAGAGTCTAGAACTAAAAGAAGGGGGATTTCACCACAGAAGAAGAAAAGGAATGCGGAAAAAGGAATCCACTGGTCGCTGTTATTTGACCATCTCACCAGCGCATGCACTGACGCCTGTGTCGTTACCATGGCGACCCATGCAGACAAGTCCGTGCGGCCAGTCGAGCTCCAGGATCAGATTCGAGGAACAAATGGTATTTGCCTGCAGCGTGAACGAGGTCTAAGATGACATGAAAGATGTTTCCTCCTCACGGCTGAACGTAACGCTGCGAGAATCGAGATGAGTGTGGCGTGGTCATCCCGGTATCGTTTGTCTCTAATGAGTAACTGGAAGACGTGTGTTTGTTTGTTGGAATGTGATACTCATTGGTACATTAGGCGCTCCAGACAATAACTCACTGAACCCTGAAGCTGCAGGAGGATGGAGGATAATATTTCCTACTTGTCATAAGCTAAAGCTAACGAGCCTGTGAGCACTGACCAGCAAAGCCCTTTGATTTGTTTTCACACTTTAGATCAGCGTTTCTGAAATTGTTTCATACCAGGGACCACTGAGTCCCCCAAAAGAAAGTCACGGACCACCAACAAGCCCCAGAACCCAGTCCCAGATCACCAACTGTCACTGCCCCCCCCCATTCAGCAATTCAAACTGTTGAAATGTCGTGAATGGTTAAAATCTGCAGTCATCTGCATTCATCCGTCATCCAGTGAGAAGATTCCAAGGGGAGTCAGTGCTTCAGATACTCGGTGATCGGAGTGCGTGTGGCGGTGCCGGGGGGGGGGGTCTCTGTACGCGCCACGTTTTCAGCCAGACGCCCATGTTTGCGCTTACTTTCAAACTGTCACGTGAGTTTAGAGGTTTCTTAGCGTTGTTGGCTAACGATTCATCGCACCAAACACACGGTGTGGTTCAGGATCTTGTGCATGTGTATGGAGGGTTGTTAGTGGATAGAGGCAAACGAGCGTTAGCTAACGTTAACGTTAGCTGATTTTGTTGAGTCGTTCATGGACTTGACCGTTCAAGGAAACTTCTGTAGGTTCTGGCGAACTTGACTCTTTCTTTTTTTTAATTCTTGATTTAAAAAAACTAACAAAAGTACTCAGTCACGGCTGCCCACTAGGGGGCACTGGCAGCCCACGAGCCGTCCGCTTCACAAGTGGTACGACTGCGGCTTCCTGCGCCCTCATTGCTCAGTGTGAAATGTTTAGCTTTGCAATTAAAGCCTGTTTCCTTTGTCTTACAGGAGCCTGTGAATATACGTCTACATATGTTCAAATTAGGATGTAATTGCCATAACTAATCTCAACATTCAAATCTTAATGAAAAGGATGAATCATAGCGCACACACACACACACACACACACACACACACAATCATTCGGTCACCGCTCCGATCCTCCTGCTCCGCCCACGTTTGAATGAGACTGATTCCATGTGTGTCTTCTTGTCTAAATATTTCCCCGAAGTGTCGCCGCCTCTTAATGGATATTTACGGTCGTCATAAAAGGAGCGAAAACAGCTCGTGGTGGTTTTCGGGTGAAGAGCTCCGCTGGAGTTCTGAATCTGATAAGAACTCAATTTATTTGTATTTGAGCCTTTAAATCGTTCTGGTATCGTCTGGCTGCGCGTGAAGTCAGAGACCAAATATTTACTGACGCCGGCGTGTTGTGGGTGAGTCACGGCCTCGTCTCTAATGAGTACGGGCGCGTTAATTAAATGATTCTTTATCTGCAGCACAGCCTTCACCGGTGATTGGCAAATTGAAAAACTGCTCAGACGAATGGAGGAATTTGAGGCGTCGGTCCGGTGACATTAAGAAGAAAAGGAAAACGAGGACATCAAAACCACAGGGGTGATGAAGAGAAACATTAAAAAGGCCTCAGTTCTACAGACATAACGCTTCTTTCTTTTTTTGGAAATATTTAAAAATCTGGAGGAAGGAGAGACATGTTTTTAATAATTTGTTTTAAAGATTCAGAGCAGACTTTCTCTTGCAATCTTTTCCAATCTTTTATTTGAAGATTGATATATCTGGATGAGGATCAGAAGGTTTTGTCTTTTCTACACAGTCGTACTGTTGTGGCCCAGAACAGAAAACGAACGGTACACGGGACCGTCGGACGGACGCTTTGGTTCATGAGCACGAACCGCTGCTTCTCATGTAAGTGGACACAGATTGTGATATTTTATTTTATACAGAAGAACAACGGCTCCACAGCTCTCAAACATCCTGCGATGATTAAAAGGAATTAATGAGCACAATCAGTGTGTAACAGGACAAGGAAAACTCACTTCCTGTTCCCGACCTCCGACCCACCCGTCGAACTCGTCAGATCTTCCTCCGACTTCTCTGCCTCAGCGACACGTTCTCTGCTGGCGACTTTGATCTCAGCTATCTGCCCCCCCATCTGATGGAGTGTGTCCACTGGTGATTGAAGGTGCCGGGGTGCATTTTCCTGTCTGACATTTGCCTGTCATCTGACATCCCAGTCAGCACGCCGTCACTGGCGTTACACGTGTCCCGACCTCCAACGCCCCAACAGGAACCGCTGCTCCACTCCTCTTCTCCTTCAGACTGGAATGTATAAAGGATTGTCTAAGGATTCCTGCATTTGGATCCATGTTTCTATTCTTTAACCCTATAGTCACTTATTCAAATATTGTCCCCCCCAAAAATCAATTGAGAAGTGACAGAAAAACAAGAATACTGATGACTAAGAATAATAAAATATGTAATAATAAAATATATTAATTGTATTATAAATTAATTATACATATTAAATATTGAAATATATCAAGTTAAGTGATACTTGTAGTTATTAAAAATAATGAACAATAATGCATTAATTATTATTATACAGTACCATTACTGATGTATATGCTGTATGATAATCGGACAGACAGGCGATTTGAGTGTGGATGAATAAATAATCCCCCTCACAAGTAAGACGTAGTCGTCTGGTGTTCTGCCCTGATGAGACCTGAGCCACGGACCAGTTTCTTGTCGCCTTCATCTCCTCAAACGAACACATTATATCTTTGCTGACCTCCACTGCCTCCTCGTCTTCTGGCCCCTTTAATCTCCCACTGAAGCACAAACTGACCCTCGCAGCGTTTCTCCTGCTGGGGAATTCAGATTTGTGTCTTGTCATCTAAAATGGTGATGTATGGGCTTGTGCCGCCGGCCTCGATTGAGCCTTGACGTGTTGCAGGGTCTCAGGTGTCAGGAGCCATTTCCCGTCCAGGGTCCCGACCAGAACAAGATTAGGTCCATTTATCTGATTCCAGATTGCTCTAAACCTATTTCAACTGTCATTTAGACT
Source organism: Centriscus cristatus (assembly GCA_037832705.1). Taxonomy (NCBI): domain Eukaryota; kingdom Metazoa; phylum Chordata; class Actinopteri; order Syngnathiformes; family Centriscidae; genus Centriscus; species Centriscus cristatus. Next base: position 5,026 of record JBBMJM010124286.1, read on the forward strand.
GTGAGTGGGTCATTAGTCCGACATCTGTTTTGTTTTGTGCCTCGGTCTGCGTGCGCGTGTGCACGTGGGCCAGTTTTTGATCCGATTAAACCGAGATCAGCCGCACTGGAAGAACATATACAATAAAAGTAATTTGCCTGTCATATTGGCACTGAGACCAGTGCCCAGAATGACATTAATTGCTGTAACTAGTGACGTTTGTGTGCTATTAAAGTGATCTATATTTCCAGAGCCTCACAAAACAACATGCCAGTATCTGGAGACCTCGGCCTTTGAAAACGGTTTCAAATTAAACCAAACTCTGACACTTCAGTGGTAATTTTGTTTGTGACAACTCGGTGACAGAATCCAACTAAACGAAGGTGGGAGTCATTAACACGTCGTCCCTTTTTCAACATCCCCCGTGCTCCTTTGTGTCAGAAAACACACACACACAACCGTGAAGTGAAATGTGATGATTTTGAAGCCTTTGTCTTCTGACGGCGTTTCACGCAGCATCTTTTCTGCCTCAGCGAGTCTTCTCGAAGCAGGGCAAATTGAACTGAAAGCCCTAAAGATACTCATACAAACACATCATATTGCCTCACTTGGTATGCAAAATGAAACCGAGTCGAGTACAATGGGAATCACATTGATTTCTTCAGTGCCGCCAGATTGTTTGCCACTGAAATTCCATTTTAGCAACAAATGAAAACTACTTACCTTTGTGCCGGCTGTTCTTCTAAAAGATTACGATGATTACACGTGGGTCTGCACTCTGGTAGAGGACTTCTTGTCGGTCCTGTGGGCCTGAAAAAGCCCAATAATTGATGTGCAGATCACCAATGATAATGATCGAATTGTTATTTTATCATTTTCTTATGACTTTGTTGTATATTATCTTTTTGTTTTGTTTTGTTTGTGTTTGATGACACGACTCAATGATCGCTTCTTGACGACCGCCTGCGAGTGTGTGAACAAACAGCAGGATCTCATGGGAACGGGTGCAACACATGTGAAAAGAAACATGATGTAGACGAGGAGGAGAAGAAAAGAGGTCGGAGGGATCAAACCTGTGTGAATGAGGCCGAGAGGAAGTGTGGGGTTGGTTCGGGGAGACGAGGCGTTGACTGGGGATTAGTGGGGAACATGTGTAACACGGGCTGGTGATGGCTGCTGCCAGCTCGACTCGAGCGTTATCGCTGGATCCTCATGGAGGTATCTGCGGTGTGGGAGGCTCCTCGGCCGACAGCAACAAGGGAGCATCGATCCTGGGGACTATTGATGAATTTCCCATGTAAACCGTGGACGGGGCTGACTGGTTCCGTGTACTGAAGCTGAGGAGGGCTTAGGAACAGAGCCGGCTCCCACGTTCATCCAATCCGCGCTTGTAGACGAGCTTCAGCAAAACCTAGGAAATTAAATTTGGTACGTGGTTACGGCTGATGAGGAGCTGCCAACCCCTCCCTGCTCCAAAGCGAGTCTGGGGTTTCCATGGAGGTCAAGTCACATTTTATTTGGATGGCGCCAATTCTTCACTTTCACATGAGCCACTCAGCAAACATGAAATAACTCTGATTCCGGGGCGTCGGTAACCCATGGCGACCTGTCCGATTGTCCATCTGTCTCAGGAGCCAGAGCAGGTGGATCGGAGATGACCTGGTGTTTCCACCAGTGCCGTTGCCGTGGTTGCATTCACAACCGCCGTCGCTCAACGGTCATTTGAGCATCGTCGGTAAATTTCATCGCAAAAGTCTGTCGGCCGGACAGACCCGTTTTATTTTGTTTCCTGTTAGTGCAGTACTGAGTTAAAATTAGATGAGTCAGCATTACCTCAGAGGAGAAACTAAAAGCATCTCAAACATCTCGAATCACAGATCTGAATTAATTCTCTTCAACATTCCCAGGTGTGCTCAGACGTCCCCTGCTCGTTCCAAAGTGCTGCACCCCCCCGCCTCCCCGCTGTCCCTGTAATGAGGACATTCTTCCTGCTGGAAGGTTAATGGCAGACAGGCCGAGCTACCTGACGAATCCAACACCACCTGACTCCTCAGGCAATTTCACACAGAATCCTTTTTTTTCCACTGGAAAGAGAGTCCATTCACCGTGTGAATGAGTCAGGAAAATCCAATTCCAAAAGGCAATGGGATTTGAGATGGGGAGCAAATTGCAGCAAGGTGATGCTGGACTGGTCAAGAGACCCTTGAGGAAAAAAAAAAGTTAGCTCGCTCCTACACAATAGAGGACATTGCTGTTATCTTTGCTGTTAGTCGTGTTTTTATAATTGATTTGCCCCTCCAGCACAATGGCTGGGCAATAATGAAAAGCCTGTCATTCCTGTTCCTTTGTTGTGTACGTTGATGAGGTCATTGGCTGAAGGTGGGCACAGGTAAGGGCGGGGGCAGTGGGGTGATCGGCACAGGAGGAGGTCCCGAGGTGGGCGATGCACAGGCTCTGTGAATTCGTACATTTTAGGCTGGTAAATTCAAACGATGTCCATGGACGTACAACGATCAAGGCTGATCGTGGCTACAACCAACTGATGAAGGAAAACTCCTCCTACTCTGTCCCGCTCTCCAAAACACCGTTTTAGTGTCATCCCTCTTGCAACTTAATTGTCTGGAAGGGAATTAAGCAGTCACCCTGAGAATTTATCAAATGAATACATTCCAGCCTGTCACACGCTAAATTACTTACCTAGGAAAAGTCTTTGTTTAACGCATTAACAAAGACGGCGGTTTGATGAGACTTCCAGCTGAGCGAGACCATGACAGGCGACGTCAAGGACTCCCGCTGGATGGAAATGTTTTTCAAATAAGAAGAGAAAAGCATGGCGATGGAACAAAGCCTGCGTCGACGTTCGACCCTGAATGTCAACGACACACGGCAGCGTCGATGTTTGAGCGCAAACATCGCGGCAATCAGACTGGCAGGTCCGAGTCCGATTGTTCGCTCGGGTTCTTATTTCCAACCTCACGCTAACGGAGAGTTCTGTGACCCTGTGACCTTCCATTCACTCACCTTGTTCTTTCCTTTTGTTTACTACCACCATTACATCTGCTCTTCTTTTTTAAATCTCTGGCTGGAGAAACATGTCTGAAGGTCTGGGGGTCTGAGTGCTTTTCTAAATTAGTCCTATTATCAGTCTGCATGTATGTGGAGAAATAAGAGAAGATACACACACGTATGTAGATGTAATGTATGTGCATGTTCCTTTGCTGGTGTGTGAGTCCATGTTGACGTCTCAGGCCGTCCGACATAATACAGAGAAACATCATCTGACCCACACAGGTGTGTATGATGTTCCAGGTATGAGAGGTATCGTCTCTGTTCAGATAAAAATGTCTGTTACTACACAAGCTGAGATTTCCAGGGTGTCCATGAACATGTCAGTCTGTCAGTCACGCCGTCGACCTGTGACAGTGATCCACGTGCTACACTACGTCTCTATTTGTTGTGTGGGAGCGCGTAGTGCCTCGTAAATTGCCAGGGCCATATCATACTGTAATGGTGTTGAAATATTAATGCTTAATACGAGGTAAATGGTGTTCAGTAAATGTCTTTCTGTATGGAGATTTATAGAACTTATTTATTCCGGATGGCCCAGAGCCCAGCGCCATGATTAGTATTCATGTTTGAAGAACTAGGAAGTCTCATGGCAAATGCCGTACAATGACTTTAATACTGAGTTGAACAACTACCTGTCATGTGTCGCTTTCTGCTGTGATTCTTCTTCAGAACCTCCTCAGCACCATCGCTGCTGGAAGGAACCACAAAACCCAACCAGCACGATGTCCCCAAATTCCTATCTCGCAATGTTAATCTGGATCATCTGAGGGGAGAACGGACAGGACCAGCACTTCTTGAGTTACATGAGTAGAGACACACACATGCTTACTCATAGACAGTTGAACCCAGTTACCGGGGTGAGGGGCAAACATAAGAACTAAGAGAGAAAGGATATGAAACACATATGCAAGGATTGCCCGACATTGCACTGCGTCACATTCTCATTCCTCCACGTCAAATAACAATAACGCTCCTAGTTTGTCAGATTGCAGCGCTTTGGTGTTGCAGGTGAGACATAGAGGTATTTGGCTGAGTCCGATGAGAGATGCGCTCTGCTTTTGATGTCAACAGAACAACAGTCATAAGAGACACACATGATGAGAAAATGGGAGATACATGTTTGTAACCGTGAGTTTCTCATTTGCAGTTTTTCATTGAGTCTAAAATGCTCATGTCACCTACATTCCACACTATTCAACAGCCCAGATGTCCATTATGTACACTATAGTTTATAGTGTGAGAAGTAAAATGGTCAGGAATCAAGCAACACGTCCCATCAAGCATTGTCCAAAAAGAAAAACATCATGGACGAGGCATTTTAGGGTTAAATTTCAAAGACGTTTGAAAAGACGATGATAGAGAGAGAGAGTAAATGTCACGCGACACAGTTAGCTAACTGACGGCTAAACGTTAGACGACTATTAGCATACCAGCTAACTATACTAGCTGGCTTCTAGCTAACAGTCTGTCGGTTAGCCTTCTAATAAACTCATTTTTTAATGATAAGATTGTAATATTTAAATAAAACTACATTTATACAGCTGATGCGGGTCTGGCACATGTAAGAAGGAGATATTTTGGGTTGTTTTTCATTCCGTATTTGCAATTGAGACGAGAGCGTGAACAAGTATTTCAGACACGTATGTGTCTCATCATGACAAGAGGGGATTTATATTGGACTTAATGAACATCCAGCTGTGTCATGCAGATGTGCAGGGCTAGCCTGTGCATCGGTATCAGACACTGAGGGTGTGACAAGCACTCGGTGCTTGCCGACCTGTGATGAAAACATACCAGGTTTAACCATTTGATTTTAATCTGTTTATTTATCAGTGTAGCAGCCTGAGAGGGAGCGAGGGAGCTTTGGAGATTCCACGGCTGAAAATCGACTAGAAGTAGACCTGTGAGATTCATTCTGCTGTAGAATTATCAGCAGAATGAAATGTCTGTGGCACACCTCGATACAGCACCAGCAAAATGGAAATGAATGTAAATTTCCAATTCTCCATTAAACAATGTCCATCGGTGGAACCCTGCAGGTCTGGATAAACCTGGAGAAGACGTGTTGCAGCGTTCCCACAGAAACACATGACAGCTGTGTGCATTGCCAGGGCCTTTCGGTGCGAGAATGAAGAAGAGAGAGACTGATTAAGTGAGATAGTCCACAGCTGGGACATTTTTATCTACCATCCCGCTCACGATTCACCTGATTATGATGAGATTTGGTGAAATGTCAGGTTTTCCTTGACGTTTTTATCTCTTGTCTCCCTCTATCCAATCTTTGCATGTAATCTCCTTCCCCCGCTGAGCAGCTGCACTTTCAACAATACTGTACATGAAACACGAGGAGGGAGAATGGTCCTGACAGCCCGCAGCACAAGCAAGCACATACTCACGTAGTCCATATACCCCCTGCTCCCTCCCCCCCTCGTACGACTCACATCTTTCTTTCCAACTGAAGATGTGTGGCCCTCCAGCAACATCATTCTGCCAGCTCAGGTGACGGGGGGATGGAAGCTCCAGTCTGACAGGTGGAGCTCATTCAGAATGAGTCACCTATGCTGTTAAGTAATACCACCTTACCCTCCTGAATCTGTGCTTTGACCCCTCTGCCTGGTTTTGATTTCTGCGTTGAATTGACTCACAGCCGATGCTGAAGCTGACGTGAGTGTCCTGGGCCACTGTGAGTAGATGTTGTGCAGTCTGTCTATGTTCCATCACTATGTTAAAGCTTGTCTAGTTACCAGTGGGTTTTTTCCTTTCACAAATCACCTTTATATGCCAAAACATCTGCGTTTTCTGGGCAAACACAGAAGTGTCACTGCGAGACCTGTGATCCAACCAAACTGTCAAGTCACTGTTCTTATGGTTTGCAAGTGTCCATGTGTGGTTCCACCCCTGCAGTGGTGCATGGCGTAGGCTATGGTACTGTAGGGTCTGCCTTAGAGTGCAGTAGGGTATAATAAAAGCCTGTAAATACCTAAAACACTTCTTGTCGGTGCCAGTCAGTAGGGTACAATGTAGATTGGGGCTTTTGGGTAAGGTGGAGGGAACAGTGTAGGTTAGGGCTTGGCCTGTACCCTACATCGTACGTACGACATCGATTTGACCCCGAAGTCCAAATCCGACTTGCCTGTGCTTTACAGTCCAATCCCAGTTGTTAATGCCGCTCTGGTCGTGGGCGTGCTGGAGGGGTTTTGTTGTTGTTGTGGTTCACGACTCCTGCCATTGATTGTCTTGATGAAAATAGCATTCTCTTAAATGACTATCCACCCAAGTCTGCCTCGAAATTAATAACGGTGATGTTTAATCAGGATTTACATCAAACAGCAGGAATGCTGAATGAATATTTGCTCATACTGCGTGTTCCTGCAGACGATGGGCTGTACTGTATTATCTCGCGGTGGTATTTCCAGTGCATTACTTCATACTTCATCCAAATTATGTAAATGAGCTTCACTTGATCAGTTCTATGTGATATCAGCACCTGCCTCAGAGGTACCAGCTCTTTAATTAATTGAACAGTAATTAACAGTTAAAGTCGGGATCCTGAGAGGAAGTGAACTTGAAAGGCGAAACTTAACTAATGAGGTTTTGCTTTGAAGTAATGAACTCTCCAGCTCTGGGATAATCACAGGCTTCTGGGCTTTGCCTCATTCATCCACAAGACAGTGGCTTTATCACAGGCTCGTAATGTTCTCGCTCTGAACTTTTTTGTCTACTTTAAGTCGCGAGTTCTTTCGTATACCGTGTATACGCAGCGAGTATCACCACATTGACAGGTTAGGTTGGTTTTTTGAGGGGGTGGGACATCCACTTTGTCCATTGTGTTTGTCTTTGTAATCCCAGTGCCACAACAATCTCTCAGAGGCTGCTGGCTGATGTCACGTTCACGTCTCACACCTGGATGCTAAAAGCTGTCACACCAATGTTTGGAACCATGATTAGTGATGCTCACCTGATTCATTTGACCATTTCTATGACTTGACACAAGAGAGCTTGGACACTTGGTCCAACAGAGTAAATATGGAGTTCTTTGGATCAAACCATTTCCAAAACATCAATTATTTTTGGACGATATTGGATTATAGGAGAAAGTATACGGATGTTTGTCACTGATCAGCTTCTCAAAATTGAGTTTCGACTGTGGCAGCCAGGAGATGGAGGTCAAATAACTTTTTATTTGTTGGCCACAAACTGTGAACCTGGTATCTTTTCCTCAAATTATGGAGGAAAAATGCATAAGTGGGCTGTAAGGTGGTCTCTTGTTGTTATTGAATAAGCTGACATATAATATTCCTCTGCACAGCAGCACTGTCTACTGCGACCTCTTGATATCACGATTGAAATGTCAAAGCTTCATCTTCAAGATAAATCCACTAATTAAAACCAAAAAATCCACTGATTAAAGCAATAAATAAATTAGTACTGTATTTACTGAAAAAACATTAATTAATTTTTTACAATGAATTAATGTAATCAGTTATTTAACTCATTTTCCCAAATGGAGTGATATTTAATCCTATATATATTTTCCATTCTGTTGCATTCGGTGAAACACCAATGTCATTTTTCATTCAATCCGTGCAGTGAATATATCACAGTTCTGTTTTTCAGTGATAATACTGCTGAATGTGGTTTAAACGACGACCGGGTTGTTTTGTATTTACGTCTGTTAAGATGCTCAGTCCAGAAACACTAATTGATGGTGATTTGTTCTGTTATGAAACGTTAAACATGTCAACAGAAAAGGTGTGTTGGGGGGGGTTAAAAATGTATCTCAAGAGAAGAAAATGGTCACAGGCTATGAAAATGTGTTTGTGGGAGACGAACACAAATGTCCAGCTGATGTTTTCAGCAGCAGTGAGGCAGCGCTGCTTATTCTAGCGTCGCTGTCATTAAAATCAGGTGCACATTCTCAGCCATGCAGAGGTGCTGGTGGGGTTTCATCCCTGATGGTGGGGGTCATTCCATCTCACCACATCTTGTCTGTCTCTCTGACACTAACAACCCCCGCCGCCTCCATCCTACACATGAGTTCCTGGACAGAAAATAGCCGTCGCTCCAGTCACCTGTGCCTCCAGGGGGACGGAATCAAAGCGCTGCAGCATTTGAATGAGGCACAGTTTTATAGGAGGACGACGAGGATTTCACTCCAGTGAGTCGTGTTCATAGCTTCTGACGATGATTTAAATTAATTACATAAATCACAAACACCCAATGAACAAACTCCCATTTAACTCATGAACTCTGTGAAAAGAGATTTTCTTGAATAATCTAGAAGGACGAGTAGAACTGTCACCACGTGTTGGTTCTGAATAGCCGTCACCACTGTGCATGAAAGATCTGCATATGTGTCCCGTCATGATTAACACCGCAGCGATTATATAGGGTTTACAGAGAACATTTCTAAAGTAGCATGACTGCACCATGAAGTCACATCAATTAAACTACAACTAAAGATGTTTTCAGATGTGAAACAAAAGAGACTTTCATCGAGCCCGTTCCAGTTGAACTCTG